>VZRS01003455.1:12552-36117 GCA_013398055.1 Ifrita kowaldi | reverse complement strand
CTGGAACGCCCGGGCCCGCAGCTGCCGGCCGCGACCCGTGTGCCCGTGCGGGGCCGGGCGCTGCCCGCCCGCCGTCCGGGCGGTGTCAGCCCTCCCTGACCCTGCCGTGTGTCCCCACGGGCAGCGCCTGCCCAGCGGCCGGGGCCGTGTGGTGGCACCGGGGCCTCAGAGCCCCGCAGTGACTCTGCACGGCTGCTCATGAGCGACGCCCGGGGCTTCGGGGACAGGGGCCCTGCGCTGCCTGCTCCCGGTGGCCACGGTGCCACTTGGCTTTCCTTGGCTCCGCTGAGCTCAGAGAAGCGCTTGGAGAACGAAGGCCTGTTGCTGTCCCTCTTTTTCCATTATTGGCAGTTGTCCTATTCAAGCCTCAGCACTTACACACAGCGCTGCATTGCACGCATCAGCCCTAAGTGCCCGTCAGTGACGCTGCTTGGCACAGCTGGCAGCGTGCTGGGACAGGCAGGGCAAGCACTGGTTCTCCCCAGAGCAAAGGCTGTTTGGTATAATCGTGTGTGTCTCACAATGTGTTCTTTCTCACCCCAGATCCAACCCTGACTTGCCCCTTGGCTGTTCTCATAGCCAGGGTGAGAAACTAGGTTCGTGATGGGCTGCCTGACACAAGGGCCACCACCAAAGGGCAGAACTGGACAAGGTCTTTGAGCTCATCAGGAGCTTCCTTTGGTCAGTTTGCTGAGGTGCTGGTCTGCAGCTCTGGAAGACAAAAGTAACGTTTGTGTGGGCGCTGCTAGAAGTGTCTCAGACTTGAATTACTGCCTAAATTTAGGCTGTGTCCAGGTGAAATCTTCAACCTACCTGGGATCAGGTAATGTGATAATTTAGTCTGTGAAGCTTTGTTTCCAGCAGCAGTCAGTGCCAAATCCCTCCCCAGAAGGAGATGAGAATCTCTCCTGCTGGGATTGCCAGGTAACCTCTGGGATGATTCTTCAAGCCTCTAGGCCTGGGGTTCTGAGGTTTGTTTCCACTGCAGTGATGCTCAGGTAGGTCCAAACGCACTCTGAGCTCTGCGTGTGGGGAAATGCATTGAAGCTGCATAAAAGTTAAGCAACAAATATGAACTGTGTACTGCCTGGGTGTTTGTGAGTTACTGAACTTCTCCCAGAGTGCCCAAGCAAAGCCAGGGCTTCCAGTCCTCCTTCTCTGCAGCAGCAGTGTCTTCTTCCTTCAACAGTCATGGGATTATTGGGATTAAATGTCTTCCCACCCTGAAAAGAACAGCTGTGCAGCTGGGTGAGGAGATGTGTGTCGGGACGAACTGCACACATCTAGGTGAGGTAGAGGTGCTTTCTTAGGGCATTTGAACAGTCACTGGGAAAGAACTGTTTGGAATACTGAGGTGTTCTGTACCAAACCTCCTCCCCACTCTCCAGCCCTGCTATCCCAACGGGTAGCTGTTAGATTGCTCCCGGACAGGCTCTGTCTGGGCACTGGGAGGTATGTGTTTACCCTGAACATCAGCCAGGTCCTGGATGAGCAGAGCTCCCTGCAGCAAATGAAATGCCATTCCAGCCTCTGCAGAGGAGGTGGCAGCTGCCTGAGCCTCCTCCTTGGCGTGTGGGACATGTCCCCTCTCAGAGGAGCAGAGAAACCTGGGCTGTGACTACAGACTGGGGCTTGCAGTTGCCAGTTTTTGAGTAAAAGCAAGGGTGTGTGGTGGTATGAGACACAGTGGCTCTGACTGCCTTTCCTCCCAGTTCTGCAATAACCCAGCGCTGGGGAGGATGGGGTTGGTTTGTGCTGGCTTGTCTTGTTGGGGAGGTGTCTGTGCTGGAGAATGTATCAGGAAAAATCTGAGCTTCCACATTTTCCTGCACGTGTTCTGCCCTCGCCTGGGGCTGCAGGGACTGGTGTCACCACTGCCCTGCCCATTGCCATGGGGAGGAACTTGTCAGGCTGAGCCCTGCAAAACACACCGGGGAGATACAAGTCTGAGAGTGCACCAAGGGCCTTCAATGACTTTTTGTATGCTGATCCCTGCTCCCAACAGCGGACAGTGCTCCTGGGACAGTCATCCACCATTCCCATTAGTTGTGCTTCTACAACACTAGTAACAGGGTTGGGTGAAGGCTTCTGAGACTCCACTAGGTCCCCTGTGTGACATGGAGAACCAAGTTGGTGTGTGAGCATGAGCATGCTCAGGGAATGGGAGTGGAGGCTCTGATGAGTGAGCAGATGTGATGATCTCAGGGCCATCTATGTCTGGCCATTGGGAGTCTTGAGCCATTGCTGCTGTTAACCAGTAATTTCTGAGGCCTGACCTGGTGTGTTCCTTTGGACTGGATTTGATGTCAGCCTCCAGGCTTCTCCCAAGGGCTGAGTGGTGCTCAAGTGCTCTGTAGCTCTGCTCTTACCTGCTGCTTTGTACTGGTGGCTGTTGTAGGGGTGTGGAGACAGCACACCTCACCTCCAGGACTCTGGCTTTCTGGGAGTATAAGATAAATTGGAACTAGTTTGTCTAGTTTCCTTTTGGAATCTGCATCTCTTGAGAAGGTCCTGGCCTGCCATGAGCAGAGCAAGCAGGCAGGGTGTCACAGAGCTGGTGATCTGCCTTGGCAGGAGGCCAGGGGGCTGCTCCTCCTGTGCCCACAACAGGCTCCTGGCTGAGCTCAGGTGGGTCATTTGCCTCTGTGCTTTGGTGTCCCTTCCCCACAGGGGGCATTTCCCAACATCTGGAGCTGTGTGAGGAGTGAAGATGGGTCCTTGAGTTGAGCTGCCTAGTGAGTGATTATCACATAGACAGTACAGCACCTGAAGCTGGTTTCTGCCCTGACCTTTATCCTGGGGTGGGGAGGCTGCACCATGCCATGTTGAGAGAGGGGTGATGTGAATGTAGGGCTGCCACCCCAAATGACCCTGAATGACTTCTGTCCCAGCCCTGGGCTCCTGGCATCACAAAGTAATGCATTTGGTCAGTCTTCCCTTGGGGAAGACTCTGTCCCACGGAACACAAAGACTGTGTGATCACAGGGAAAACCTTCACCTGGTGATGAGTCCCCCAGACCAGGTGCTGTGCCTGAGCTGGGGAGAGCCTTGTGCTGCACCTGACGATGGGGCTCACCCAGCTCCTGGTTGGACTGTGGAGAGCACGGAGGGTGGCTGTGAAATTGGGCTTAGAAACTCTGGGGTGAGGAACGGGAAAGCAATTAATTTATAACTGGTGTGCTCGTGTGAGCTGGGGCCCAGGAGCTGCTGTGCCAGTGCTGGCTCTGTGCTTCTGACAAGCTCAAGGCAGCTGCTTGTTGGTTCTCCCTATCCCCAGCCGTGGGCTGAGCAGTGAATCCATGGATGCAGCCTGGCAGGGGGGGCTGAACTGAAGTGGGGGAGCACGAGGATGGTTCTCTCAGTGAGTGCTTTCTGAAGAGCCAGCATCAGCTTAGCTGCTTGCTCCCAAGGCTCTCCCAAGGCTGCCTGTAAGGTGGTGGTGTTGCTCTGCACAAAGCTGATTACAGGTCCATTTTATAAATGAGATGCCTGGATTTCTGTGCTCAGCCAATGTAATCCAGGTGTATCTTGGTCCTGCCTCTGGGTAAGGCTTATGCATCCTGTTACATCCAAGGAGATTTTATTTCCTTTTGCAAAAGAGGAGGGGAAACCCAGTTACTTGTGGGATTTGAAGTAAACTCTGCCAGGCAGGAGAGGAGGGTGTGAGTAGGAGCAGGAGCTGTCTACAGCTCACTCTGCTTGGAGAGTGGCCCAGGAACGGCAGAGCAGTGAAATCTGCCCCTGTTTTGGAAGTTCCTCTATTCTGTCACAGGGAATGTTCTTGTTTCCCCTGTGAGCTCCCTGACTTCAGAGCTCAGCTGGCCTAATTCACCACTGCCTTCTTCCAGGGGGGCTTTGTACTGCTGTGGAAATGTAGTTTGTTCTTCCTCCTGAGTGAAGGAGGGGGCTTCCCTTTCCAGTTACTCTGCTCAGAGTGTGACATTGGGGAAATATTTGGTAGCACTGCTACCTGCTCACACGTGCAGTGCAGGTTCCCAACATGGATGTCTCATCTCCAGCCAGGAGCCATCCTGAACTGGGAAACAGAATGCAGGCTGCTGTGTTGTAGGTCTCCTCTGAGGTTAGTGTTTTGTGAACTGGGTGTCAGTGTTGAGGCTCACCTGAGGTAGCTGAACTGAACAGGCAAATTGCTTCCTTGGAAGTGCCTGGTGTGAGGTGGAAACAGCTAGAGGCTGCTCCTCACTGCCCTGCCTGGTGGAGCTGCTCAGAGAGCTCATTGCTGGACTGTTCAGCATTTCACACCCATCCCTTTGCTAAGGCAGCTTCCCCTGAAAACCCCTCTCTGATTTTGCTTTTCAGACTGATCCCCAGCAGTGACCCTGATGCCATCAGCCCTGGAGAGCCCGGAGGGGGGAGAGGAAGACACCTTGCGCTATGAAGAAAGAGAAGGTGACCCTGTCAGGTGAGTTCTGTCCTACACAATGGGACAGACACAGCCTTGGGCAGGGCAGGAGATCTTCCTGGTAAAGGAGGGATCCTTCTCATCTGAAAGAAGTGAGGGACCCCAATAAGTGATTAATCAAATACATGTGCTGTGAAATCTCTTTAGTCAAACTGTACTGTAAGGGTGGAAGGGATGGGAAGGAATGATCTGGCAGGGCTGACAACACACAGGTTTTTTTTTAGTCTCTACTATCAAAGTCACATTTCAGAAACACTTCGACTATTTGGCAGTTGTGTTTGTGTCTTCCTGGCCAAGGGGAGCCAGTTTTCCGTGGCTTGCTGGGCAGGCTCATGTGATAGCAGCTTCTTGTTTTGAAAACTGACTCCAGAGGTGAACTCCACTCTGGTGAGCTCTTGCCTTTGCAGAATACCCAGGTCTAGGCAAGGACATTTTCTAGGAGGTTAATTTAAAAAAAAATTCACACACATGTTCTAAAAACCAAGGCTTCAGACTTGGAAAACAGGAAGGGTGACTAGGGTGCTTCGTAGAAGACCTAGACAGGCTGGTTGACCTCTTTGACTTGATAGACTCAGCTTCATGAGAAGTTAATGTTCCCCAGCTCTCCTGGCACACGTAGTGGGTCTGGACTGTTCAAAGTCTCTCTTAGAGCTAACACAAATGTGCTACCTGTAGCAAACTAGTGATAAAAACCGTAAGGTACACTTTGACATGATTTGAGTGAGTGGATGTGTTGATACTGTACCTGATGCTGTACCTGGTTGTAGCCAGGTGGGGGTTGGTCTCTTCTTCCAGGCAACCACAGACAGAACGAGAGGATAAGGCAGTCTTAAGCTGCGCCAGGGGAAGTTTAGGTTAGACATCAAGAGAAAATTCTTCCATGAGAGAGTGATTGGGCCCTGGAATAGTCTGCCAAGGGAGGTGGTGGAGTCACCGTCCCTGGACGTGTTTTAAAAAAGACTGGATGTGGCACTCAGTGCCATGGTTTAATTGATGAGGCAGTGTTAGGTCATAGGTTGGACTTGATGATCTCAAAGGTCTTTTCCAACCTAGTTCATTCTGTGATTCTGTGTCCAGGTAGGTGCAGTGCCTGTAGCCTAAAATCACTGATTTTAATGTTTTGAGTCTTTTTTAAAACAAGATACCTTGTGGAAACTTGCAAAACCAGTGTAATTCAGGAGAAATAAACTTTTTAAGGGTGTTCTTGCCCTGTTTTGCCTTTCAGCTCTCATCTCTTCTCCAACAGTTGATATCCAAGTTGGGGAAGCTGGGGACCTGCCTGTGCATGCATTTGCTCCCACCTGAGCCTTTTTTCTTCTCCAGCAGAAGATACCACCAAGGCCCCCATGCCCTTGAGCCTGCCCTGATAGTTGCTCCCCATATGCTCAAGGCTTCCTTGTGTAGTGTTGTTGGGCTCACGTGGATGAGAAGCAGAAGTCATGGTGCAGGGATCAGAGGGTCCTTGGCAGTTGCTTCAGCATCCTGGGCCAGAGCCCCTGGTAAGCCCCAGCCCTCCTGGAGCAGCAAGTCTGGTTGGCACATGGGCTGCTGCCACCCTGCTGCTTCCTCCAGCAGGTGCCAGGTCAGCCTGTGGGGTGGCCTGAGGGTCCCACCTTGTATATTCTCTAAACTGGGATGGTAGAGAGGGAAGGATCCCTCCAAACACAGCAGGGATAAACTCATTGCTGTGTGTGGCAGTGGGGTGAAAGGAGCTCTCCTGTTTGCCTGCAGCCCCATGGACCTTTCGGAGCTGCTGAAGGAGGGGACAAAGGAATCGCACGACCGTGCAGAGAACACTCAGTTTGTCAAGGACTTCCTGAAGGGGCGGATCAAGAAGGAGCTCTTCAAGGTGCGTGTTGCTCTGCTCCCCATCTCTTTGATGTACCCAGTGACTGATGCAGACTCCAAGGCAGAGCCCCACAGCTCTGGGGGTGTTATGATGGTAGATAGAGCAGACCCTTTGCTCCTTCAAGCACTGCCTGCCTGGTACAGGCTCTCCATGCTGGTTTTGTGCCAGACCTGGGGGTTTCCTCTTGTTTACCCCAATTCCATGCAGGAGTAGTCATGAGATGACCTGTGTCCATCTAGTGACCAGCTTCTTACACGAGCTGTGCTCTGTCCGTAGCTGGCCACCGTGGCCCTGCACTTCACCTACTCTGCTCTGGAAGAGGAGATGGATCGCAACAAGGACAACCCAGTCTTTGCTCCTCTGTATTTCCCCGTAGAGCTTCACCGGAGAGAAGCGTTGGCCAAAGACCTCAAATATTTCTATGGAGAAGACTGGAAAGAAAAGATCCAGTGTTCAGAGGCAACTCAGCAATATGTGGACAGAATCCATCATGTGGGACAACATGAGCCAGAGCTTCTGGTGGCTCACGCTTACACACGCTACATGGGGGACCTCTCAGGTGGCCAGGTGCTGAAGAAGGTAGCCCAGAGGGCCCTGAAGTTGCCCACTACTGAGGAAGGGATCCAATTCTACGTGTTTGACAACATTTCCAACGCACAGCAGTTCAAGCAGCTTTACAGAGCAAGAATGAATGCTCTGGACTTCGACAAGAACACCAAGGAAAGGATTGTGGAAGAGGCCAACAAAGCCTTCAGATTTAACATGCAGGTACTAAACAAACCCCTCGAGCTCCTGTATGTGTAGGTGCTGCAACTTTTAGGGCTGGCCCAGGTTAATTCAGGCATACCACTCACCCAGGCAGCGGTCTGGGGCTGAGACCACCACAGCCCCTCCTTGAGGGGTTGGGATTCTAGTTGAACTAGCTCTTTCACTAGCTTCTGGAGCTGGTGTCAGGCAGGAATTCCTCCCATGCTCCAACACCACAGCCAAGCCCTTTGATTAAGGCAAAATTAATATGACTTCAAGATTCCCATGGGCTGTGTGGCTGTGAAGCAGGGAGGGGAGCAGAGCTCTTGGGCCAAGACAGCCTCAAACTTTGAGTGTGTTGCATCACCCTGGTGACAATTCATCTCCTGTCTCAGGTCTGACTTGTTGCTCTATGGTCAAAAATGTCTGGAGCCTCGTGTTCCTCCCATAGCATTTGCCTCTCATCAAACCTGACTGAGCTGCTGCTTGCCCCAGGGGATGAACACAGATTTAGCTACTGGATGGAAGTTTTAATCTTGTGCTTGTAGCAGATCAGTGTGATTTAAACTGGCCAGAAACATGGTGAGGTGTGGTTGGCTCCTTTGTCAGGATCCTTATGGAATCCCATGGCAGTGAGAGGGGCTGCCTGACCGCTGCAGGAGCTGGGATCCTCCAAGGGTCTGCAGCAGGGAGGGGAGAGCCTGTTGCCTCACACTCCCACCCACGGCAGGCTGGGAAGTGAGCAGCAGGGTGGTGCTGCCTGGCTCCCGACTCTGACTGGGTGCTCTTGGGATGGGCTGTGCCTTCCTGGAGCTGCAGTGTGTGCCAGGTGTCACCACAGGTTTGCAGTGGATGCCCCAAAAGGTGTCTGGGGACAGGGAAGAAGGAGTGGTGCTTGCTTGTTCTCCGGATGATTGCAGGGGTCTGGCTGAGAGCTGCCTGGCTCTGCCTGCTTCACGTGCTCACTGTTAACCCCTTGCAGGTGTTTGATGAGCTGGACAAGATCGGCAGGTCGCTGGCAGAAGAAGCCCAAGATGGAGGCTTTCCAGTCCATGATGGAAAAGGAGACATCCGCAAATGCCCTTACTATGCAGACAAACTGGGTAGGTGGTGGCAACGAGAGAGCTGCCATGGGCATGGGGCACAGGACGGGCAGTGCTAACGGTGCTTTCTGTGTCCTGCAGGCACGGCAGGCCCTGGCTGCCCCTTCCATGCTGCTGTGGGCCTGGCCAGGCAGCCCCTGGTGCAGCTGCTGCTGGCAGCCTGCGTGGCCGTGGCAGCGGGAGCTGCAGCCTGGTACATCCTGTGACAGGCACAGTGTGGCTCTGCTCGGGGGAGAGATGTGCCCTACCTGTTTTCAGACCTTTCTCTTGCTGGTGGTGAGTTGGCTGCAGAGTGGGAGTAAGGAAATAAACAGGAATCCTGCGGGACTGTCCAAGCCTCCTCGCACACCGCTGTAACACAACGTCTTTAGCTGACTAGTGCACGGGACTGGTCGGTGCGAGGGGGTGAGGATTCCACTGCAGCACTGCCCTGCCCAGGTAGGGGCAGCTTTTAAGGCTAGAGATGTCCTGTCCTGTCCTGGCAAAGGCTTCACATGCTTGGCTTTTCATCTCCATCCCTGGAGCAGTGTCTGAAGGGGGTTTCCCACCCTGGGTTGCAGAGTGTGTCATCAGCCTTTCAAGGGCCGAGCACTTGCCTTCCTACCCTAAGAAGCTGAGGCTGTGCCATGGCGCTGTTATCTCAAAGGAGTGTCCCATTTTGTGGGATGTCCTAGGAACTGTCTGACTCCTGTTGGAGGGAGCTCCCTGGGGCTGGGGGCAGGACCATGGTGGGGTATGGAGGTGACAGATGTGTATTATGCAACTTTGGGGTTGAGGGTTGGTTGGTGGTTATTTTTCCTTGACTGTAATAAAAAGTTGCAATGCTGTAGCTGGGGAAAGCCAAAAGCGTGTCACTGTGAGAATGGGGAAGCTGGGGAGGGGGTTAATGGGGGGAGTGCAGAGTCCCACACTATTTCACTTGTCTCTGACTCATGCAGTCCCTGAGAAACTCCTGCCCTAGCACCCCACAGTCCCTGCTGTTGCCCCTGGGGTTTCCATGTGCAGAGGCCCGTTGCCCTGCTCAGAGGACATAGCCAGGTGCTGCCAGGGTTTGGGACTTACCTGTGTTGAGGGGGTTCCTGATAGGGTAGGGAAGCTGCTGCTCTTCCTCCCATGCTTGTTACTGCTGTACCCCCACCCTGCCCTCATCCTCAGCTCCCGTGCAGGCACATCTGCTGTGAATTTTGAGCAGGAGCAAAGAAAAGATGTACACGAGTTCAGGGTCTGTTATTTATTTACATAAAAACACTGACTAGTGCCACAGTTCCACCCCTGAGCAAACAGCAGCTGCCTGTGCAGGCCAGGCTGTGTTTGCAGACCTGTGTACTGAGAGACCCCCCCAATGCGCTCTGGGAGCTGCAGGGGCAGGGAAGGGAGGCTGAACTTGGCTCCCAGGTCCTCTTGCCCCTGCTGTGGAAGTGCTGCTGGCAGCTCCTGTCACTGCCTGCTTGCCCCTTCCTTCTGCCCCGAATGAGTGAGCTAACAATACCCCCTACGCTCACATGCAAGGAGGACCCTGCAGACCCTGCCAGGTCCAGGATGTGGCTCCAGAGCTGCGGCCTGGTAACAAACTCCTCTACTCTACGTGCCGGGCAGCCAGGACATGCCAGGTGCAGTTTTGGCTCTCAGGTTGCCAGGGGGGCGAGGGCTGCTTGGGGCTGTCCCTGCCCCCAGAGCCGCGGCGGGGCTGGGAGGAGGTGCATGCAGCTGGAGTGGCCACCGGGCAGGACGGAGGTGCTGATACGGGTGCAGTGCTGCCGCCGGGCCCCTCTCCGTGCTCAGAGGCAGCTCTGCCTCTTCTCCAGAAGGGGCTTTGCCACGCTGCTGGAGGGGGCCATGAACCACGCTGAAACCTGGTGTATGGCACCACCCTCTGTCTCCTTGCCACTGAGCCCGTTCCTAAAAGCCCAAAGGCTGTGCTGCATCCCCTGAGGGCACCATGGGCTGCTTGGGTTCCCCTCCTGGGCTCCCATCCCAGCACATCCCTGCAGCCAGGCACCCCCTGCACTGTGGGACTGGGGTGGGCACCTCCAGCAGCTGCTGCCCTTCCCAGGGTTGCTCCAGGTGAAAGGGGCCTCGCTCACACCCCGGAGCATAATGGGGTGCAGAGTGATGCCCCCCACTCCTGTGCACTGCAGGGCAGCCCCCACACAGCGTCCGGGGCCTGGGCCCACCTCCCCTGTGCACCAGTGTCACCAATCCAACTATTCCCAGTGAGGAGCAGAGCTTGGGGCAGGTGGTGGCAGCTCTGCGCGGGAGGGAGCCGGGGATAACACATACACAGCACCGGCGGGGGAAGCGAGGAGTGATGCACACGCGGAGACGGACGGACGGCAGCAGGACAGCGCCGGTGGCGTTCCAGTGGCTCCAGGGTGCCGCTAGCACATGCGCTTGTACGTGTAGATATAGGCCTTGCAGTTGGGACACGTGTGTGTCACGTCCTTGAAGTCATCGAACAGGCAGGGGATCAGGCAGCAGCAGAGATCACACCTAGAGCACAGGGAGAGGCAGAGATGCTGAGCTGGGGCAGCCCCTGGGCACGGGGTTCACTCTGGGCCATGGGCAACAGATGGGAGGAATTGTAGGGGCTGTCACCCTAGGAACCCCTCTGCTGCTCCAGTGCCACCTTTGTGCCAAGGTCCCCTCCGTGCCCAGCCAAGGCCACCAGCACTGGGGCTACCAGGACCAGGCTGAGCACCTACCACAGAGCCCCAGCTCTGCTTGCAGCACCTACCCCACGAAGCAGCAGAAGAAGCCAAGAAGGAAGCTCATGAGCCCAATCTCGTAGGAGATCTTGGTGGTGATGGCTTGCTGGCAGTGGGGACACACCGTCTGCACGGGGGCACCCTGGAAGATCTCTCCCTGCAGCACTGTGACTGTGGTGGCAGCTCCCGGTGGAACGAGCACTGTGGCCGTGTGGCCACCAGGAGAGGGGTAGGGGCCTGGGGCAGGGTAGTAGCCCATGGGAGGGTGAGGGCCTGGGGGTGGGTAGTATCCTGCTGTGAATGAGAAACATGAACAAGTGAGCACCTTTGTACATGGCAGGAGAGGCCAGATCCTTACGGGAGAGGCCCCCACCCTGCTGCAACACCACTCTTGAGTACAGACTTGGGGCCAACCCTGCTGCAGGCACTGTGCCCTCCACCCCATTCCAAGGAGCCTCGCTGCAAACCCCAAATGGCAGCCACAGTCCCCTCTTGTGTTGCCCCCACTCCCCAGGGCACCAGGAAATACGTGCTGCTGCTGCTCCCCCACCGTGTCCCCCAACCCCTTGCAGGACTCACCTGGTGGCACATAGGGCCCAGAGCCATCCGTGGGCATGTGGGGGGGCACAAACCCCGGCTGCGAGGGCGGCTCATATGGGGGGGGTCCGAACTCAGGAGGGGGGATGGGAACCCCCTGGGGCTGTCCCACCACTGGGGTGACACCCTCTGAAAGGAAACACAGAGTCAGCAGCCAAGGAGGCAGCAGAGCTGAGGGGAAGATGGTGTCCTGGCTGTGTGGTCAGGGTGTCAACCCCAACAGGGAAGGGAGACAAGAGGTGGGGGGCACTCCCTTAAGGCCCATCCTCTGGGCCACAAGAAACCCAAATTCACCCCACAGCAGGGAGCAGTGCCAGGCTGCCTGGTACTGGGCAGTACCAGGGAGTGGTACTGGGAGTGCTTCCTGCTCTTGTCACTGCCCCTAGGACCCCTCCTGCCTCCCCCAAGGGTGACATGGGGACAGCTGGAGCCAGGCATTGCACCACCCTCCCCAGCGTGCTGTGAGGAGAGGCCACAGCCAGGGCAGTCCCAGGGAACCCACACTGCCTTGGGTCCTGTTTGGCAATGTCACCCCTGAGCAGCTGGGACACCCCCGTACCTGGTGCAGAGGGTGGGCCGTGCTTCTCTTCGATCAGCGGTGCCGAGGGGCCCCCCGGGTAGGGTGGGGGTGGGTCGTTGGACATGGCTCCAGGCAGCCCTGCAGGGACAGAAACCTTTAGGTGACACCAGCCTTTGGTGCCACAGGCACATGGAGCTGCATGGTGCTTGGGGACAGAGGTGACAGGTAATGGAGGAGGTCAGGGCTGGTGCCACCACTGCACTGGCCTCAGCTTCTCCCCCAGGCAGAACCAGGGGTATGGCCCCAAAGCTGGACGGGCTGTGACCAGGCAGCAACTCCAAGGTGTAAAATCTTCCTGCCAGCTCCATGGGTCATCCCTGTAAAGCCCACCTGGTGCACAGCAGCTCATTGGGGCAGCTCTGGACTGCGTGGCCACACTCCAGGGCAGTGCTGGGCTGGAACGTGCTGTGCCAAGAGCCTTGGCTGCATCACTGGGGTACCACAGGTGGGGAAGAGCTGCCCACAGCCCTGCACCTCCACCCTCAGTGACACAGTGCTGTGCCCTGAGGGATGGCAGGACCCCCATCCTGAGCCTGAAGCACAAACTCCAGGACACTGGGTGCAAACCCACAGAACATTTCTAAATAAATCTCTAAATAAATCCAGTGAGTTAAGGTAAGACCATATTTAACAGCTGGAGCTGTTATTTTACAAAGGGTACAATTTACCTGTCCTCTTCCCCGCAGCAACAGCTCAGAGGCCTTGACAGCTGAGAGAAGCAGCTCCTCTGAGCAGCGTAGTTTGGAAGGCAGCCTCTTCCACTGGATCTGTGTAAAAGGAGACGGCAAGTGAATTACAGAGATGGAGAGGAGTCACAGCAGCAGCACTGTCCTGGCTGCCCCACCAAACACCTTCTCCCCTGGGCAGGAGCCTCCCCATGTGCCCCCCCACATGAGGCTCCATGTCTTTGGCACGTGGCAAAGCCCCACTGGCACTCTGAGATCCAAGTGCAACACCACCAAGAAACCCAATTTCCCGGTTTCCACTGGCTCAGTTACAGCTGGTAGGNGCTGCAAACCCCAAATGGCAGCCACAGTCCCCTCTTGTGTTCCCCCCACTCCCCAGGGCACCAGGAAATACGTGCTGCTGCTGCTCCCCCACCGTGTCCCCCAACCCCTTGCAGGACTCACCTGGTGGCACATAGGGCCCAGAGCCATCCGTGGGCATGTGGGGGGGCACAAACCCCGGCTGCGAGGGCGGCTCATATGGGGGGGGTCCGAACTCAGGAGGGGGGATGGGAACCCCCTGGGGCTGTCCCACCACTGGGGTGACACCCTCTGAAAGGAAACACAGAGTCAGCAGCCAAGGAGGCAGCAGAGCTGAGGGGAAGATGGTGTCCTGGCTGTGTGGTCAGGGTGTCAACCCCAACAGGGAAGGGAGACAAGAGGTGGGGGGCACTCCCTTAAGGCCCATCCTCTGGGCCACAAGAAACCCAAATTCACCCCACAGCAGGGAGCAGTGCCAGGCTGCCTGGTACTGGGCAGTACCAGGGAGTGGTACTGGGAGTGCTTCCTGCTCTTGTCACTGCCCCTAGGACCCCTCCTGCCTCCCCCAAGGGTGACATGGGGACAGCTGGAGCCAGGCATTGCACCACCCTCCCCAGCGTGCTGTGAGGAGAGGCCACAGCCAGGGCAGTCCCAGGGAACCCACACTGCCTTGGGTCCTGTTTGGCAATGTCACCCCTGAGCAGCTGGGACACCCCCGTACCTGGTGCAGAGGGTGGGCCGTGCTTCTCTTCGATCAGCGGTGCCGAGGGGCCCCCCGGGTAGGGTGGGGGTGGGTCGTTGGACATGGCTCCAGGCAGCCCTGCAGGGACAGAAACCTTTAGGTGACACCAGCCTTTGGTGCCACAGGCACATGGAGCTGCATGGTGCTTGGGGACAGAGGTGACAGGTAATGGAGGAGGTCAGGGCTGGTGCCACCACTGCACTGGCCTCAGCTTCTCCCCCAGGCAGAACCAGGGGTATGGCCCCAAAGCTGGACGGGCTGTGACCAGGCAGCAACTCCAAGGTGTAAAATCTTCCTGCCAGCTCCATGGGTCATCCCTGTAAAGCCCACCTGGTGCACAGCAGCTCATTGGGGCAGCTCTGGACTGCGTGGCCACACTCCAGGGCAGTGCTGGGCTGGAACGTGCTGTGCCAAGAGCCTTGGCTGCATCACTGGGGTACCACAGGTGGGGAAGAGCTGCCCACAGCCCCGCACCTCCACCCTCAGTGACACAGTGCTGTGCCCTGAGGGATGGCAGGACCCCCATCCTGAGCCTGAAGCACAAACTCCAGGGCAGAGGGTGCAAACCCACAGAACATTTCTAAATAAATCTCTAAATAAATCCAGTGAGTTAAGGTAAGACCATATTTAACAGCTGGAGCTGTTATTTTACAAAGGGTACAATTTACCTGTCCTCTTCCCCGCAGCAACAGCTCAGAGGCCTTGACAGCTGAGAGAAGCAGCTCCTCTGAGCAGCGTAGTTTGGAAGGCAGCTTCTTCCACTGGATCTGTGTAAAAGGAGATGGCAAGTGAATTACAGAGATGGAGAGGAGTCACAGCAGCAGCACTGTCCTGGCTGCCCCACCAAACACCTTCTCCCCTGGACAGGAGCCTCCCCATGTGCCCCCTCAATGGCAGGCATGAGGCTCCATGTCCTTGGCACGTGGCAAAGCCCCACTGGCACTCTGAGATCCAAGTGCAACACCACCAAGAAACCCGATTTCCCTGTTTCCACTGGCTCAGTTACAGCTGGTAGGATGTGACTAAATTGGGAAATACAAGTGAGAGGCTGCTCACTCAGTGCTTGGGACAGCTGCCATCAGGCATGGGACAGGGTGACATTGCTGTCAGAGCCCAGGGAGCAGTGCTGGGAGCTCCATCCTTCACCCCAACGGGCCAGGAGCAAATGTGGCCCTGCTTGCCCAGAGCACACCAACCTCCCCANGTGGGGGGGCACAAACCCCGGCTGCGAGGGCGGCTCATATGGGGGGGGTCCGAACTCAGGAGGGGGGATGGGAACCCCCTGGGGCTGTCCCACCACTGGGGTGACACCCTCTGAAAGGAAACACAGAGTCAGCAGCCAAGGAGGCAGCAGAGCTGAGGGGAAGATGGTGTCCTGGCTGTGTGGTCAGGGTGTCAACCCCAACAGGGAAGGGAGACAAGAGGTGGGGGGCACTCCCTTAAGGCCCATCCTCTGGGCCACAAGAAACCCAAATTCACCCCACAGCAGGGAGCAGTGCCAGGCTGCCTGGTACTGGGCAGTACCAGGGAGTGGTACTGGGAGTGCTTCCTGCTCTTGTCACTGCCCCTAGGACCCCTCCTGCCTCCCCCAAGGGTGACATGGGGACAGCTGGAGCCAGGCATTGCACCACCCTCCCCAGCGTGCTGTGAGGAGAGGCCACAGCCAGGGCAGTCCCAGGGAACCCACACTGCCTTGGGTCCTGTTTGGCAATGTCACCCCTGAGCAGCTGGGACACCCCCGTACCTGGTGCAGAGGGTGGGCCGTGCTTCTCTTCGATCAGCGGTGCCGAGGGGCCCCCCGGGTAGGGTGGGGGTGGGTCGTTGGACATGGCTCCAGGCAGCCCTGCAGGGACAGAAACCTTTAGGTGACACCAGCCTTTGGTGCCACAGGCACATGGAGCTGCATGGTGCTTGGGGACAGAGGTGACAGGTAATGGAGGAGGTCAGGGCTGGTGCCACCACTGCACTGGCCTCAGCTTCTCCCCCAGGCAGAACCAGGGGTATGGCCCCAAAGCTGGACGGGCTGTGACCAGGCAGCAACTCCAAGGTGTAAAATCTTCCTGCCAGCTCCATGGGTCATCCCTGTAAAGCCCACCTGGTGCACAGCAGCTCATTGGGGCAGCTCTGGACTGCGTGGCCACACTCCAGGGCAGTGCTGGGCTGGAACGTGCTGTGCCAAGAGCCTTGGCTGCATCACTGGGGTACCACAGGTGGGGAAGAGCTGCCCACAGCCCCGCACCTCCACCCTCAGTGACACAGTGCTGTGCCCTGAGGGATGGCAGGACCCCCATCCTGAGCCTGAAGCACAAACTCCAGGGCAGAGGGTGCAAACCCACAGAACATTTCTAAATAAATCTCTAAATAAATCCAGTGAGTTAAGGTAAGACCATATTTAACAGCTGGAGCTGTTATTTTACAAAGGGTACAATTTACCTGTCCTCTTCCCCGCAGCAACAGCTCAGAGGCCTTGACAGCTGAGAGAAGCAGCTCCTCTGAGCAGCGTAGTTTGGAAGGCAGCTTCTTCCACTGGATCTGTGTAAAAGGAGATGGCAAGTGAATTACAGAGATGGAGAGGAGTCACAGCAGCAGCACTGTCCTGGCTGCCCCACCAAACACCTTCTCCCCTGGACAGGAGCCTCCCCATGTGCCCCCTCAATGGCAGGCATGAGGCTCCATGTCCTTGGCACGTGGCAAAGCCCCACTGGCACTCTGAGATCCAAGTGCAACACCACCAAGAAACCCGATTTCCCTGTTTCCACTGGCTCAGTTACAGCTGGTAGGATGTGACTAAATTGGGAAATACAAGTGAGAGGCTGCTCACTCAGTGCTTGGGACAGCTGCCATCAGGCATGGGACAGGGTGACATTGCTGTCAGAGCCCAGGGAGCAGTGCTGGGAGCTCCATCCTTCACCCCAATGGGCCAGGAGCAAATGTGGCCCTGCTTGTCCCGTTTGCCACGTGCTGGGCAGCCTGCCCAGAGCACACCAACCTCCCCAGCATGCACAGGCACCAGGCCACGCAGCCAGTGCTGCCCCAGGCCTGCATTGCAGGTGTGCCCACAGAGGTGCCCGTGGGGCTCAGCCACCTCCACCTGCAGCTGCCGGGTCAAGCAGAGCCAAAGACTTGGCAAGCAAGGCAGGAAGACCCATCCCTCCCTCACCTGCTTGGCTTTGCTTTATTCTACTCCTTTTTTCCTAGTTCATGCTCCCTGCCACTGAGCAGCCTCCTGCAAGGTAGCAGGAAATCTAATCAGTCCCCAGAGGAGCACCATCACTTGTTGCTGCTCACTGATCCCCCCAGGAGCCGAGCAGATTCCTGACAGGCACAGGGTCTCCCCCAGGATGTCCGGATTTCCTGACTAGAATTTCTCCCCCAAGGTCTGAAGCTGTGTTGCAGCCACACAGCTTCAAAGAATAACACCAGGGCAGTTGGGGGTCATCTTCCTCCTGCTTTTCACTCCAATTTCTTCCTTAAGAGCCCAGGGAAGCAGAGTTGCCATGGCACAGAGCATTTCCAGGCACACTGCAGAGCCTGCCTTCTCCTTCAGTGACCTACAAAGCTACAAACTGGGCCGGTGCGTCTTTTAGCTCAGTGGGGATGTGAAGAAAAGGAGGATTTATTCTTCTCAAAGTAGCCAACCACCCCACCCTGTGCATCCAGGAGCCTCAGACCTTCCTGTCCCCATGCCTGCAGAGGTTCTGGATGAGCCCAGCCCAATGGGAGTCCTTACCTGGGGACACCAGCCTGCCAGGGAGCTTTCCTTGCCCTCACAGGCCAACTGAACCCACAGCTTTTCTAACATAACAGATCTCCTCCCATTCCTGCTCAGATGCTGCTTTCCCGTAATGTACCTTTCAACACTCCCCAGCCCCACTCCCCCCATCAAAGCAGCTGGCAAGAAAACACAGGAGAGGAGGAGTCCTCCACCAGCCACTCCACCAACGCCCACCAGATGAAGCAACAGCCCCAGGGTGAGCCAGCCCACGAGGGAATGGCAGCCACGAGGGTAACAGCCCATGGATCCCAGAGCCACAGATGCACTGGGATGAAGGAAGGTGTGGGATGCAGGGCCATTCTGCTGGTACTTGGCAGGCTCAGTTGCTCCTAATGCAATATTCTGCTTATTAAGAGAGATCTGTAAAGAGCAAGATGTTGGCTGTGTGCCCTTCCCAGGAGGAAAAGAAAGCCTGTTGCTTTTAAGCCTCTTAGAAGCTGTTTCTCCTGTGCTTTCTTTCATCTTAATGTGAGCAGCACAAAACCCAGCCCATTTCCAACGGAGAGCTCCGTGGGAAACCAGAGGGCATTCGGCTTCCCCTCGGCACTGGGCAGGAGCTACCCCAGAGCACCCCTCACCACCCTGGCACCGACAGCACTGCAGTATTCCAAGACTACCAGGTTTAAGTTCAAGACCTGATGGAATCACCAATGTCTTGTGCAGGTCCTTTGGAACAAGGACACACTGCAAGATCCTGAGACTCAAAAGGAGCTGGTTATCACAGAAGGATGGAGATAGGAGATGCTATTTCCAGCTAAAAATGCAGATTAGCTCTTCTCAACTGGAAGAACAGCTTTACTGGTTTCCTCTGCAAACTAACTACAGATTTCATTCCACTATGGAATCAGAATCATTACAAGCACTGCTTCAGTTAAACACAGAAGACAGGCAAAGGACCCCCCTGCCCCCAGGGAATCGATATTTGCTAAAGAAAATGAAAAAGAAAAGATTCCCATTAAGCTGCTGGGGCACAGCAGTGTGACAGACACAACCAGGACAGCACAGCTCCATCACAGCCCCCAAGCACAAAGGGCTTGGCCCACCCTGGCCATGGCCTCGATCCGTGTGTCCTCCCCTAGCTTTGTGCTCCCTGATCTCATTCCAGGCAGCTTTCGGGTGAGAAGAACAAACCCATGGCAACAGATTTCTAGGTCCCCTGTCCGGATCAGAGGTGTAACTCTCAGCCCCAAGAGGTCTGTCTGAGGCTTCTCACCCAGCGAGCACAGCCAAAGTGCCGTGGGGCAGCACACAGCCCTGCCTGTGGAAACACAATGCTTTCTAATCTGCCTCCTTCCTGTGCTCAGCAACTCTGGATCCAGTTAATGAGGGCCTGTAGAATCCTAGAATGATTTGGGTTGGAAAGGACCTTAAAGCTCATCTCATTCCAACAGCCTGCCACGGGCAGGGACACCTTCCACTACCCCAGGGTGCTCCAAGCTCTGTCCAACCTGGCCTTGGACACTGCCAGGGATCCAGGGGCAGCCACAGCTTCTCTGGGCAACCTGTGCCAGGGCCTCACCTGTGCCAGGGGTGGGAAATTTCTTCCCAATTTCCAGTCTAACCCTGCCCTCTGTCAGAGTCAAGCCATTTCCCCTTGTCCTGTCATTCCAGGCCCTTGTCCAAAGGGCATCGATCAATACCCTGAAGCCCCTGGTTTCCATTACTGACATGCTCAAAACTGATACAAAGCAGCTTCCAGCAGTGGTGAGAGAAGCTGATGTGTCAGGGCCCAGTGTCCCATGCTGGCTGTATTTCCCTCTGTTACAGCACAGCAGAAACAGTTTGGGATCCAAACACTGCAAGAGGAAAGGTCTGCACATCCCACCTGCTTTCCAAACAGGTAAGGTGGGCACCACTCATCAAAAACAACTGGTGTGCAGTGGGACCAGGAAAAACCGTGCCACCAGAACAGATCCTAACACCAGAAAACAGATAATGCCACAAAGAGGACAGCCACAGATGAATTCCTGCACTGCTTGGACACACAGAGATTCAGTCTGCTAATGCCATTCTTCCCCGACAGCAGCTGTTTGTGCTTCAAGCTGCTTCCTCCCGGATGAAATCTCCACAGGTGAGACAAACCTGGCAAGGGCAGAGCAGATGCTGGCAGGTCCAACTCATGTGCGAGCCCTGATGGAGCAGCACTGGCCATCTGGCCAGCTGATGAGGCAGCTCTGAGTCAGCCTCACAGCCCCACTGAGATCCATCCCACAGGCCAAAACAGCCTGTGCTGTCCTTGCTCCTGCAGCACTTATAACTGAGATCCACAGCAGCTCAGCTTTGTTTAGAGAAAACAAATGGGAGCAGTGGCTCCAGCCACTGAGACAGGAAGCAGCGTTTGTTCTTACTGAACCACGTTCAGTGACATTAACACTTCAGTAGCTGCTGCTGCACATTTCTGGAGCTCTTCCTCCACAAAAAAAACCAAACTTCCAAAAAAAGAAAAAACCACTAAAATTCAATGAATAAATAAGAGAAAATATACAAGCACTTTCAGCTTCACTGCACATCAAAGAGATGTAGATTCCAACTTCCAGGCTTCTGGAAATACAGCTTTAAAAGCCAAGAGTTCTGAAGACGCTGGGCCCTCACTGAGCCCAGCATCCTTCCTTCAGAAACAGGAACAGCATTGTGGCTGACACCATCCCAGTTTTCCTGACCCCAGGAAAGATACCCGTGTGCCAAAGGCTACGTGCTCCAGATACTGGGAAATACTGAGACTATGAAGGGTATGGGCACAAAAGGCAGATCAGATGCTGGCAAAATGTCATTTAAGCTAAAGTCTGTTACTCTTCAAAAGGGGCTTTAAGGGGCAGCAAGGAGGGAGAACCAAGCAGGGCGTGCTGAGGGGGACACAGCCATACCCTCACTGTGGCAATCCCAATCCCAAGCGCCCTCCTCCACACTGGCATTTCTGAGCAGCACCTCCAAACCCAGCCCGGAGCTGCACGTTCCCTGTGTTACACCTGTGCCCGGAGCTCACAGGGCTTTGCCCTCTCCCCGTGCTGTGCCCGGAGCTCACAGGGCTTTGCCCTCTCCGTGTGCTTGCCCGCTCGCACACAGTTCGCAGGGATGTGGCTCAGCTCCCACCACGCGCAATCCCACCGGACAGCTCTTACCTCCAAAGGAAAGACAGCAAAAATCTCTGCTGAACATGCAGTTATCAGTGGTTATTTCTGCCTGGTTTTTATGCAGAACAACAAAATGATGTTTTCCCTGCAAACGAGCCAAAGCTCCCCCTCAGCTTTGCCTCTTCCCATGCGCATTTGCTGCCTCCAGCCTGCTCCTGACCTCCCCAGAACCAGGAAGGGAGGAATAAACAGCACAGAGTGCTTCAGCCTCCTTCAGAAAGAGGATGTCCTGGCAATCCTTGACTATGTACCCGCTCCTTTACCCGCTGTTAACCTTGGCAGCACCTCCTCAACTCCTCATCCTGGTCCTGGACAAGGCAGCAAGAGGGCGCATGTCTGCAACGCTCCGCAGGCGCCGATGGAAACGGAAACCCAAGTGAAGGACTGAAGGAAAGGTCTGTTCTTTTTCTGAGCAACTCAGCTGTGTTTTCCCAAGTCCAAGTCACTGCCAGGGAGCGCAAACCCACTGTTCAGGAACAGCCAGGCTGCTCCCAGAACAGCAGATTTCTCCCATACTTCTGCACTAGGATTTCAGCTGCAGAAAACTGCTTCTTCCAGGAGGGTCAGGCTGTTCCTTCTGTGCGGGCACAGAAAGCTCAGCCGGCAAGGCAGGCCAGCAGCTCTCCTTTAAAACAAAGGAATGCTGGAGAAGAAGGTTTTTCACCATTCAAACCAGGTATGTCAGACAGCCAAAGCTCCCTGCTCTGCTCTCCTGTATGTGAATCTCCAGAGGAGCATCCCCATTGCAGTTCTTTACCTGGGGACCTTGGACATATCGTTTGACCTTCTGTGTGCCGCCACCACCACCCAGCAGAAAAATCACCTCAGAGCAGGATCCTTGCTGGGAGCCAGGTGCTGTATCCAAAACAAGATCTCTCAGGGCATTAAATCCAAAGCACAAGCAGATAATCTCCACAGCGCAGCCCCGGCTCAGCTGTCCTTGGCCACAGATTCAAATTACCACTTCCAGCAGCTCCTCCGTTCGGGTATCAGGAAAACCAGACACAAAATCCTCCCTGCTTAAGACAAGGAGGCTTTATCTGCAACACCCACAAAGGGTTACATGCGGGAGGAGCGCTTGCAGGACCTGCTGCCGCCTCTGGGATTCTCTCCAGTGCTATTCACCTCCGGATGAGCTGACCAAGTGCTCTTGGCTCTTCGCACCGGGGCTGCAGAAAAAGCCTTGCCAGGACCTGGCTAACCTGAATATTTAAAGAAAAACCAGCCAAAATGAAAAGAAAAAACTGGCGTAGTTCTTTCTCTCTACTGTTGGCTCCCAAGACATGGCACATGGCTGTGGGAAGCATCACATGCTGGCAGAGCTCACGGTGACATCCAGGAGCCAGGAGGGGCTGCAAGGGAGGAGAGGTCACAACCTCACACTTCAAAACTGGACCCCAGCCCTTCCACGTGTCAGGACACTGGGGAAGGCTCAGGTGTACACAGAGCACTCTGCACCACCAGGGCAGCTGAATTTGGCCCCCAAAAGCCAGTTTTCTGAACATGGAGCAAGCAGGGAACACACTGCAGCCAGGCTGCCCCACAAGCTGCTACTGGCCCTAGAAAACCCATTCTCCCACTCAGGAGGTGCTCACTGTTCAGACCCTTCCAGCTGGTGTCCTGGCTGCAAAACACCAGGTGTGCTCATGGATGGGATTGAAAAAAACATTAAAGATAAACCTGAGTTCCTCTGCATCCTACCAATGTGCTCCAGAGATGAGAAAAGGAGGGTGCTGCAAGCCAAATCCCTGGGGAAGCAGAGAGCTTTTCTGTGAGACTTTCACTGGAGTTCACAAAGAATCCAAGCTAGCACTTGATAACATCCATGGGAAAGCATCCAGTGATATCAGCAGCTGTTGCCTCCAGTCCTCTGTATCTACTTAATTTTCCCCCTGAGAGGATACATCCTGCATTACATCATCCCTTTGATATCTGATAATAATGGTGATAACATAACCTGCCAGAATCTCAAGCAACTAAACCCAACGTCTATTCCAACACTGTGTTTTAACGTAGCATCAAACGCAACTGTGCCACAAGAATAGCTGTTCATTTATACAAGCAAACAAAAATACCCCAGCTCAAGAAGCTTAACAGCAAGCAGAAGCCTCAGGAGGTCAGGAGAAGCTCCACGGCTCCTAAGGACAATCACAGATCCGAGCTCACCTCTGACAGCAGCCCAGAACAGAGGCTTAAGGATGAGTTAGGAAGGGATCAAAGGCAGAGATGTCAGTCCCTCCCACTCCCAGCACTCATGGTTTTGGAGATTCGCCAGGGAGCACCCCAGGTCATTCCCAGTCACCAAGTGCTGCCACAGCCAGAGCAGCAAGTTCTGCTCTTCAGTTACCTACACAAAAAAGCATCACCTGCTGTCAGCATCTGCTGCCCCCCATTTGGGGAACACCAGCACAGAGAAGGTGAATATACAATGAGTACCCACTATGTCTCACAGCAAAACCCAGGGTTTTATAGATTCCCTTTCCAGCACTAAACTAAACTAACTTTTATGTTTTTATGCACTCATTCTTTCATCTCTCCCTCCTTCTGTAGAATTTTTTGAGAGAAAGTCAAATAACACAGCTACATCATTGCTGAATCAAACTGAGTAGATGTGTGACGTCCATTAAATGACACAGTGAGCTCCAAGGGAGGAGAAAATTAGAATCAGAGATGATCAGCACTTTTGCATTTCAGTTTCAGAATTAATCAGAGCCCAAAAGCGCATTCAGAATTCCCGTGCAGATTTTGCAACACAATGAAATAATTTTGAATACATTGGTGGTGATTCCAGATCCATTTTCAAGTGCTGTACAAAACATATGCCATGGTACTGATGTTCCCTTATCCGAGGAGAGCACCAGCTTGCTGCAGGACTGGCTCCAGTCTCCAACACTAGCATTTCACATGCTCACAGATCCCCCTGCCTC
>VZRS01003455.1:0-11736 GCA_013398055.1 Ifrita kowaldi | reverse complement strand
AAGCAGAAGCCTCAGGAGGTCAGGAGAAGCTCCACGGCTCCTAAGGACAATCACAGATCCGAGCTCACCTCTGACAGCAGCCCAGAACAGAGGCTTAAGGATGAGTTAGGAAGGGATCAAAGGCAGAAATGTCAGTCCCTCCCACTCCCAGCAGTCATGGTTTTGGAGACTGGGCAGCCTGGAGATTCTCCATGGACACAAAAAAGCATCAAGTGCTGCCACAGCCCAGAAATGTCAGTCCCTCCCAGGCAGAAATGTCAGTCGCAGAAATGTCAGTCGCAGAAATGTCAGTCGCAGAAATGTCAGTCGCAGAAATGTCAGTCGCAGAAATGTCAGTCGCAGAAATGTCAGTCGCAGAAATGTCAGTCGCAGAAATGTCAGTCGCAGAAATGTCAGTCGCAGAAATGTCAGTCGCAGAAATGTCAGTCGCAGAAATGTCAGTCGCAGAAATGTCAGTCGCAGAAATGTCAGTCGCAGAAATGTCAGTCGCAGAAATGTCAGTCGCAGAAATGTCAGTCGCAGAAATGTCAGTCGCAGAAATGTCAGTCGCAGAAATGTCAGTCGCAGAAATGTCAGTCGCAGAAATGTCAGTCGCAGAAATGTCAGTCGCAGAAATGTCAGTCGCAGAAATGTCAGTCGCAGAAATGTCAGTCGCAGAAATGTCAGTCGCAGAAATGTCAGTCGCAGAAATGTCAGTCGCAGAAATGTCAGTCGCAGAAATGTCAGTCGCAGAAATGTCAGTCGCAGAAATGTCAGTCGCAGAAATGTCAGTCGCAGAAATGTCAGTCGCAGAAATGTCAGTCGCAGAAATG
Source organism: Ifrita kowaldi (assembly GCA_013398055.1). Taxonomy (NCBI): domain Eukaryota; kingdom Metazoa; phylum Chordata; class Aves; order Passeriformes; family Cinclosomatidae; genus Ifrita; species Ifrita kowaldi. Next base: position 10,924 of record VZRS01003455.1, on the reverse strand, counting down.
TCAGTCGCAGAAATGTCAGTCGCAGAAATGTCAGTCGCAGAAATGTCAGTCGCAGAAATGTCAGTCGCAGAAATGTCAGTCGCAGAAATGTCAGTCGCAGAAATGTCAGTCGCAGAAATGTCAGTCGCAGAAATGTCAGTCGCAGAAATGTCAGTCGCAGAAATGTCAGTCGCAGAAATGTCAGTCGCAGAAATGTCAGTCGCAGAAATGTCAGTCGCAGAAATGTCAGTCGCAGAAATGTCAGTCGCAGAAATGTCAGTCGCAGAAATGTCAGTCGCAGAAATGTCAGTCGCAGAAATGTCAGTCGCAGAAATGTCAGTCGCAGAAATGTCAGTCGCAGAAATGTCAGTCGCAGAAATGTCAGTCGCAGAAATGTCAGTCGCAGAAATGTCAGTCGCAGAAATGTCAGTCGCAGAAATGTCAGTCGCAGAAATGTCAGTCGCAGAAATGTCAGTCGCAGAAATGTCAGTCGCAGAAATGTCAGTCGCAGAAATGTCAGTCGCAGAAATGTCAGTCGCAGAAATGTCAGTCGCAGAAATGTCAGTCGCAGAAATGTCAGTCGCAGAAATGTCAGTCGCAGAAATGTCAGTCGCAGAAATGTCAGTCGCAGAAATGTCAGTCGCAGAAATGTCAGTCGCAGAAATGTCAGTCGCAGAAATGTCAGTCGCAGAAATGTCAGTCGCAGAAATGTCAGTCGCAGAAATGTCAGTCGCAGAAATGTCAGTCGCAGAAATGTCAGTCGCAGAAATGTCAGTCGCAGAAATGTCAGTCGCAGAAATGTCAGTCGCAGAAATGTCAGTCGCAGAAATGTCAGTCGCAGAAATGTCAGTCGCAGAAATGTCAGTCGCAGAAATGTCAGTCGCAGAAATGTCAGTCGCAGAAATGTCAGTCGCAGAAATGTCAGTCGCAGAAATGTCAGTCGCAGAAATGTCAGTCGCAGAAATGTCAGTCGCAGAAATGTCAGTCGCAGAAATGTCAGTCGCAGAAATGTCAGTCGCAGAAATGTCAGTCGCAGAAATGTCAGTCGCAGAAATGTCAGTCGCAGAAATGTCAGTCGCAGAAATGTCAGTCGCAGAAATGTCAGTCGCAGAAATGTCAGTCGCAGAAATGTCAGTCGCAGAAATGTCAGTCGCAGAAATGTCAGTCGCAGAAATGTCAGTCGCAGAAATGTCAGTCGCAGAAATGTCAGTCGCAGAAATGTCAGTCGCAGAAATGTCAGTCGCAGAAATGTCAGTCGCAGAAATGTCAGTCGCAGAAATGTCAGTCGCAGAAATGTCAGTCCGCCTGGAGATTCTCCATGGAGCACCCCAGGTCATTCCCAGTCACCAAGTGCTGCCACAGCCAGAGCAGCAAGTTCTGCTCTTCAGTTACCTACACAAAAAAGCATCACCTGCTGTCAGCATCTGCTGCCCCCCATTTGGGGAACACCAGCACAGAGAAGGTGAATATACAATGAGTACCCACTATGTCTCACAGCAAAACCCAGGGTTTTATAGATTCCCTTTCCAGCACTAAACTAAACTAACTTTTATGTTTTTATGCACTCATTCTTTCATCTCTCCCTCCTTCTGTAGAATTTTTTGAGAGAAAGTCAAATAACACAGCTACATCATTGCTGAATCAAACTGAGTAGATGTGTGACGTCCATTAAATGACACAGTGAGCTCCAAGGGAGGAGAAAATTAGAATCAGAGATGATCAGCACTTTTGCATTTCAGTTTCAGAATTAATCAGAGCCCAAAAGCGCATTCAGAATTCCCGTGCAGATTTTGCAACACAATGAAATAATTTTGAATACATTGGTGGTGATTCCAGATCCATTTTCAAGTGCTGTACAAAACATATGCCATGGTACTGATGTTCCCTTATCCGAGGAGAGCACCAGCTTGCTGCAGGACTGGCTCCAGTCTCCAACACTAGCATTTCACATGCTCACAGATCCCCCTGCCTCGGCGCCAGAGAAGCTGCTGACATTCGGCTTTAACAGGTACAATGTCACCTTGCACTTTTTTTGAGGACTAGTGTGAAGTGCTCTGTGTCACTCAATTTTACGTAAGGCCAAGGCTCACTCTCTGCAAAGGACTGTGGTTTAGGGTTCAGCAGGATCATGTGTGTAAAGCCTGAGACCTCTCCTGAGTCCCAGGGCCAACAAGGAGGACCCACATGCATCCAGAGATGTGCACTGGAGGAACTTTTCCATGCTGAAGCTGTTCGTATTACCACACTCACTTTCTTGCTCCCACAGAACTTCCCAGTTCCAGACTGGGACTTCTCTTGGAGCTGCCCAGGGCCACCAGCATGGGGCTGGACTGTCCCATGGCATTTGGACAGGAGGAGAGTACCTGGCACCGCCCTGCTCCCAAGCCCAACTCATTTGAGCTGCTCAAAGACAGATGACGATGTCCCAGAAGGGAAAACCCTTGCATTAATCAACAGTCACTGAGCACCCCTGAGTCACACACAGCTCCTGCCATCCCCAAGTTTCCCTCCAGTTCCCACCAGGCTTGGCTAGTCCATACTAACTTCCAGGTCCAGTGAAGTAATTTTCACTCCAGGCATGACTGTAGTTTCAATTTGCAGCACCAGTTCCTGCCAACTCTTTCGTAACCCCTTCCCCAAAGCTCCTACTGAAAATCTAGGGCAGAGCTGGACTCCAAGCAGCCCTAACACACAGAACACCCCTCCTCAGGTCCCTGCTCTAGGCTCTTCCAAACCCTTTCTCTGTCACAGCAACACCTCACTGCTTTGCTGCTCCATGAAAAGCATCACTGGTCAGAGGGTTTAGAACAGTCCCGAGGCCGGGTCACTGCTCCCACAGCACTGGGGAAGATTCAAGCCCGTAATAGCAGGATGCCCTCAGGGCAGGTAAATAGCTCAGCTGTTCAAATCCTCTCCTGAGCCTGAAGAAGACGGAGCAGCTGCCACAGTTACGACACTAAACGAGCTGGGAACTATTTTCTCTCACATCAGAACAGCCCAGCAGGCAGCTCCAAACTGAGCTCCCACCATGCTAAACCGTCCTGAATCATGGCAAGGAGAGTCTGAAAGGCTAAATTAACACCCCCTGTGGCAGCCACCAGCTCTGGGGAAAACCTCCATTCCCAAAACACAATTATGCTCCAGATGACATCTCTGTGGAAGACCTGCAACAAGCCCAGGGAAAGAGCTGATATTTAACACCAATGGAAAGGGTCTCTAGTCCCTGCTTGCTCAAAGACCGTGAAGACTTTGGAGGAGCTGAGTGGCCCCAGCAGCACAGGTGGGAAGAACAAGCTGAGGCTCCGGCACAGGCCCAGCCTCCTGCCAGCACTTCCTGATATAGCACAAAGCAGAATAAAGGCACTAAGTTAATTAGGAGACAAACTGAAGATGCCTCTAAGAACAGGACAGCGTGCACACACCAGCAGCAGCTTTTTATCCAGTGCTCAGCTAAAATCACAAGCCCAGAAGACGGGGCAGCAGCCAAAATCCCATCCCCACTGCACTCCTCTACTCCATATTCCAGGCTTTATCCTCCCCTCCAACACACGGATCCAGCTCCCCTTCTGCCACGAGCTGGATGACTGGGACCCCTGAGGACCTCAAAAAAAAACATCCCAGGTTGGATTCACTGCAGCAGGCGTACAGCGCTGGCTCTAGTCCATGATTTCCTCCCAAAATGGAGCTGCACTGAATCCCACGGGTTCCTTTCCCTCCTTTAAAAGGGTGCCCTGCTTCTCATTTGGAGAAATAATCAATAAAATCTAACAGGCTGCTTTTCATTCATCCCCAGCCAGAAATCTAATCTCCTGTTAGAGAGTGTTAACAGCACAGCCCTGAGCACATCATTTATCTGCAGCGGGTACCAGCACGCGTGGATTTTACAGCTGTAGAGTGTGGGGCTGCCTGCATCACAACGACTAATTTATTCTCAGAAAGGCTAATTTAATCTGGCAGTGAATGTTCTCAAAGCCTCCTCACACAGAGCAGCTTTTCTCTTGGTTGGCCTAACAACAATACAGCATATCCAAAAACGTGGAGGGATGCTAAGGAAGAACACTGCCCCTGTGTTTTGAGCCCTCTAATCTGAGAAATTTCTCTTGGTAACTACAGGCTTTGAGAAAACAAAGTGTCCCTCTGGTTTTTTAAAAAGCCAACTGTACTTTCAAGGCAAAATATACAACAGTTTAGGCTATTTCCCCCTCACATACAACTGTGTCTTGACAGAAAGAGCTGGGCTCTTAATAAAACTAAAACCCAGCAAAGGTTGTTTAGTATTAGACAATTAATTCACTTCCAACTGCATATCAAGAGCAGCAGCCAGCACACCTGGCTGGGAGGTGCTCCCTGCCACAGCAGGTGACTTTCCCCAGGCTGCACTACAGATAAATAAACTTCAGAACAAATCCAAAAGCTTTTTGTTTTAAAAGGCTGGGTAACTGCACCATGAAGTGTTTCAGAGAGAGCATCCTTCAGCTTTTCAGCCTCTGCCATCTGCAGCAGGGCAATAAATAAGCCATCAGAAAGTTTTTTTCGTTATTTTTAAATTCTATGTGCTATTTTCTCTTTACCTGTGACAGAGGCAGCATGTACCCACAGCCAGGCTGAGCCACCCGATCCTGCATGGACATGGCATCATGTGCTGGTCCTCACCTGGATCTGCCCCCTGCCCAGCAGAAAGCCAAGCACAGCTCCTTGGAGTCAGAGGGGCTACAACAAGGCAGATTAAAGCTTTACAACAGACAGAGCTGCAGCAGTCTAACCCTCCACACGCAGGACTGTCACCACCACCCTGCTGGGAAAGAAAAGCTGCTGCTGTGCAAAGCCTGGATCATGTCTGAGAGGCCTCCTTTGCTACAAGGGCAAGAACATGCCCCAGATGACATCCAGCAATTCAGGACGATTCAGTAATGTGGGAACAAGGCAAAAATCAGAGGGAAGCAGAGCATTTATGCAGGCCACAGGAGAAATAAAGAAGAAAACAACACAACAGTCCCCTTGTTCCTATCTGTCAGGAATTGCTATCCCAAGAATAGCCTATTCAGAAACCAGGAAACTCAGAGAGCAGCAGGGAAGGGCTGAGTCATGGCCATTTGGAAAAAAAAAGAAACAACCCACAACAAACCAACCCAAAAGGGAAGGAGAGAAAACATGGGACAACAGCTGTTCTGGATCTTGGAGATATGAACGAGTCAAACCAGAACATATTAGTCAATCTTTATTTTCAAAAGCTCTGCAAACACATGGTACTGCCACAAAAAGCAGTTGACCCTCCCTCTGCTACTGGGAAGCAAATTGTTGTACCAGGAAAAGTTGCTGGTGCTTCCCAGCACCAGCCCCTGGGCACAACACCCCCTCAGCCATGCAGGGCTGCCAGGACACAAACTGCTCCCAGTTTGTGCCCTGGTTTTTGTTCCTCTGCAGCATTAGCATCCAAATATCCCAAAGATTTACAAGCTGGACAAGTGCTTTCCCTTTGAAAAAGCACATCCACCTCAGGGGTGCTATTAGCAGAAGGTGAGGAGCTATTTCCCTTCCCCACAGTGGAAGAGCACGAGGTAAAACATGACTTGGATGGGTTTCCCACAACTCTGTGAACAGATAAGCCAAAGCCAAGTGCTCCCATCTCACATCCAGCCTCAGCACTGCCTGTCTGGCCCCCAGAAAGGCCAGGCTGAAGTTAGGTTTTGCTCAAGTCTTCCCACAAGACAGTCTTTGTTCTGTGACCTAAATGAAATCAATTGTACAATAATTCTCCCCAGGACAGTAATCTTGTTCACTCACCCATCATCTGAAAGATTACACCTGCTCTCCAGCTGTGGGGCTCTGGGAGGAAGGGATTTCTGAGCCATGAGGGGCTTATTTTTCATACAATTCCTTGATGATCCCTCACAAATCAGGGAAGGGGGGGGGTGTCTATCTTTTCAATCAAACAACTATGCTTCAAAACATATTAGGAAAAACACCTTTTAATTCATTTTATCTTGCCCTGTGAGGTACTGTCAGATCGAAGTTGCAAAGGTAGGAAGTGGGAAGCCCCTCAGAGCTGCTGCCTGTGGGGAGTGGGTCAAGACAAAGCCTGCTGTCCCCAGACTGTGGCAGATCACCTGTGCTCAGGTGTAACTGCTCACCTTTCCCAGCTCTGGGAATGGCTGGGAAAACCACAATCCCTTCATATGTAGGCCCAACTTTGACACTAACTCCAGAATGACAGCTCAAGGAAACTGTCCCAAAGCAAACAGGCTCTCAGGGTTCAGATTTTGAGTAAAATTCCTTTTCTCTGCGACCACACAATGCAAGGAGCAAATAAAGATGAAATACAGCTACAGCATGGGCTGATGTGCATGCATCACAGTGAGATGTGATGGATGGAATTTAGGATTATAAGACAGAATGCAGGATGAAACAGTAAATGTGTAAGCTTAAAGCAAGAATATTTCTTCCAAAAACAGCTTTCAAAACTGTTAATAGGGAGCCAGGCTGTTAGGGAAAGGTAACGAAGATTTTTTTTTCTAAATGCAGAGACTGGCTATCAAAGAAGGCTCAGGGACATACACAAGAGGGAAAGTCCAGGGCAGTGGGACCCCCATCTCAGCACAAATGCTTTATCCTAAAATCTGTAGGAGAACTGCGTAATATTCTGTTTTCTTACGTATAAAGGAGGCAAAGGATAGAATTATTACCAATGCACAGTAACTTTACTAATCACAGTAAGTAACAAATAAATTACTTAATTTGCACAGAAAGCCACAGCTCAGCTCTTCATTCTCTGATGATCTCAGGTTCCATCGTGCCAGGTGGTACAAAGTCAAACATGCACTGCCAGCAGCTGCTCTGCACAGTTCCTAAGATGTTAATCTCATTGCCACCTTTTGGGGCTATTTCTTTTATTTTCTTACTCTAAATGCAGGCCTGCTAAGAGAGCCCAGACTGAAGACAGCTGCACTGAAGTGTCTCACGTGGAGATGTGCAGCATGAAGCACTTTGCTCCTGCCTCCATCCTCCACCCAGATCGATGACCAGAACAGGGCTGCTCTCAAACAGCTGTTTCTCACCACCACAATACACAAATTTGAGACTGCAGCCACAAGGCAGCTCAGAATGAATGGGCCCAAAGCAAAACTGAAACAGCAGCCGAGAGTCCCCTGAGCGTTTCACGCCAGAAATAAAAAGTGAGCTCCCCCAGAGACTTTATTCTGGTGAGAAAATGGATTGTGGTTTCCTTTGGCAGCTGCTCCAATTGCATTCCTTTTGATCAGAGGAGGAGACAGGTCCTATGCAGAGCATGTAAAGATCTGACACTGCTCATGAAAGTGGCACTGCTTCTCTCCAGCTGTGAGATGGATACCCAGTGCTGCTTGGGAACAGCAGGAAAACAGCAAGGTGAATATCACATCCCAAGGCAAAAGTTGCTCATTGTGTGTTTTTTGAAGTGAAAAAGTGTACACAGACCTCTGTGTTTGCACACTTGTGTGCTCAGGTGCCTTGCTCGGAAACCTTCAGGAGAGTTGACTGGCTCCAGGCTGGAGTCCTTTGCCTGCATAAGAGCTGCAAAATCAGGTCCTGGAAGCAAAACCAACCGAAAACCTCCAGCGCTTTGCAGAACTACTGAAGTTCGAAGTTCCTGCTACGAACCATCACTGTTCTTGTATCAGGGAAAAGCAGTGCACAATTCAAGTCCTTTTAAAACCATCACTGACTGCTGCTGAGAGCCACCAGGCACATCAGCATCTATTTGTTGTTTCCCAACTCTCCTGCCCGCCCTCTGTTCAGCAGCTTTGCACGGACCACTCTGGGAGAACACCTTCTGAGAAGTTGGCACACGTGTCTAGAAACTCAGATATATTCACTCCTGCTGCCTTTGTCATTATTTTAATCTCCATATTATGTAAATGCTATTTATTGCTTGTCTGGCTCACCTGGCAGCCACCAACCTTTCCTGGAAAGGTACAGGAAAACTGTCATATGGACAGAGTCCTGGGTAATAGCAGCAGGAGTGAAGCACCAGCCCCATTGCAGACCCCACAAAACCCACTATATAAAAGAATTCAGTTTCTTTCAATCCAGGATATTCTCTCCCGATCAAAGCAATCATAAGAAATCAAATGTAGGGCTTTACAACGTACCACAAACAGACATAGAACACTGAATTTCATAATTCTCTTTACCCACAAGCAAAAAACAAGTCTTGGATCAGAGCAGATACTAACAAGTTTGTGTATTTCCTTCCAAAACCACTCATCCTCATACTGGAAGATGAACCACATCCTTTAAACACATGCATTTATCTGCTAAATTCACATCTGAAAAGGAAAAAAATATATTCTTTTATATAATAAAATTACTTTCATCCCTTCTTTGCTGTGTTAGTAAGACCAGCAATTGCAACACTTCTGCAGGTGCCAACACCGTGACAAGGACCCAAGCTCCCCCCAAAACATACAGATGTTGTGGACAGGCTTTAGTCTGGCCCCTGGCTGAACATCCCTCAGCTACAGGAACACCTTAGCTGTGCTCCCAGAACGTGTTTGCAACCTGTGCTTCATCCAGAAGGAAAGCAGTGCCCATTGTGTGGCTTCCCAGGCACAGAAAGAGCTGATTAGGAAGCGACCTTCAAAAACACACTCACAAACCAACACCAGGTGCTGAGAGATGTTCTCTCTCCCTTCGTAACTGCAGCTGAGACAGAGCAGAACAGAAACACAAGGAAGTGAGTTTCAGAACTGAATTTGAGATGCAAGACCTGTTGAGGAAACACAAGAAGCTCAGCATGATCTTCCATCTTATTAGGAAGGGCTCAGGTTCTGAAATCAGAGAAGCTCCCTCACTGTTACCTGTCCCTGTGACACCTGTGGCAGGATGTTCTGGTACTCGGTAGGAACACACACATCCCCATTCCCAGCACCAACCTGAGTCAGCCCTGAGCAGACACGGCCACCGCAGCTCCACCACCCCTATAAGAGCAGCTGGGCAGGACTGACCACGTTTGCTCCACTTGGCACCGCTTGGGGACATCTGGGGACACTGCTCCATCCCCCTGCCCTTGTTACAGCCATGAAGTCACCGCCTGCCTATCTCCAAGCAGGAATTAGCTCCTCACGTAACACCTAAGGAGAACAGAGCAGGTACATCGCTAAACACTTCCGCAGATTTCCTGGGGCACGTGGATGTCACCACAACATTGAGACAGAGAAGCCTTTGGGAGAGGGAAGTTTTCAACCTGTGCTTTCTACATGAGTTTGTTTAGCTCCTAAACATGAATGAATGACATACTGTGGTTATGTACCACGCTATGTCTACATAATACTCACTGTAGTTTTCCCTGCTGCCTACTCTGGTCACATTGTGAAATCAGCAGGGCCCCTGCCGAAATTAAAGCCCCATTTTAAGTACTTTGGGTGAAGGGAACAAACAGAAGGCTCTTGTGCATATTCCCAAAGAGTTTATCACAGAGTTCCATATACAGTCCAAACCCACTAGAATTAGAATTTAAAACATTTCTACTTAAAATCATTGTGACTGACCTCATATCTACCACCTCATGTTTTAGGCTCAGCGTGGAATGTGACAACTGCCAGTCCCCTCCTCAGTTCTCACTGGTGCAAGGAGACCACCTCAGAGCAGCTTTTCCTTGGGCCAAGGGGCACAAACCTACACTTGCAGAGACCTGGAGAAGTTTAACCTTGAGCATGGCTCACGTGGAGGATCCAGAGGACACTGGCATAGCAGTGTCCATCCCAGCCTGCATATTCCCACTCCTCTGCACAGCCCTGGAGCTCTCCCCAGGATCCCAACCTCATTCCTCTGTTTAGCAGCAACCACCACCCCCCGTGCTTTTCCTACAGCAACCGAACACTGCCTTACAGCTGCTACCCTTTGCCTCTCCAGTCCCCTTGGGAGGGAGAACCCAGATCTCACAATTTTAATGGCTAAAAACCTCCCAACTTCCCACTAATGTTTATTCCTTGGTGTTTGTTGTTGTGCCACATTATACATTAACTGAAGGAACTCTCCTTATTTCACACTGCCAATGTGCCACTATCATCCCCACCATCATAATTTCTCTTCCTGCTTATCAAGACATCTCAGCTTCTTTCAGCTCCTCTAAAATGGGCTCATCATCCCTTATCACTGGGCAAGCTCGTCTCTGACGAGCAGAGATAACGGGAAACACACGCATTCGTTCCTAGGCCTGCTTCCCTGCTCTCCCAGGATCTGTCTGGATCACATTTGCTCCTCTCTCAGCTGTGCCCTCCCTGCAGCCCCCGCCGTCCTCCCCGCCAGCTCATGACCTCGGCCGGGCAGCAGCGCTCGCCTTACACCGGGAAGTCTTTTCCCAAGTACACGACCTCGCTCTCCACCCGATTAAATTTCATCCCAGCCCTCCCGTCCCAACCCTTCCCGGCACTGCTGAGGGCACAGAGCTGAAGCTTTGTAAGATTTTAGCAGTACCCTGCGACAATTTGTCCGCGTTAAAGGCCCGTCCGAGGCCAGGGCTGCCTCCCGCTCCTCTCCCGGCCCATGTCCCCATCCAGCCGTACCTCTTCTCCCCGGCTCCGCAGCGAACGCTCCAGCCACGGCCGAGCACCGAGCCCTTCCCTCGGCCTGCTTCCTCCTCACACAGTTAACCAGGGGTTGATTTCCATCCCTTTTCTTCCCAGCAGCGTGGTGCTGGTCTTCTCCTGCCTATGTCCCCGCCTACGCTCAGTGTCCCCCCAGTGCCGAGTGTCCTCCCGTGTTCGGTATCCCCCTCCGGTTCTCAGTGTCCCCCCATGCCTGGTGTCCCCACCGGTGCTCGGTGTCACCCCTCGGTTCTCAGTGTCTCCCTCCGGTATGTCCAGCCTGCCCCGCTGCCGGGGAGGCCGCCGCGGCCTGTCCGGGGCTGAGGGGGCCCGGGCCGCCTTCCGGCCGCGGCCCCCGGCCCCACAGCCCCCCGAGTCCCGCC
>VZRS01003453.1:577850-594705 GCA_013398055.1 Ifrita kowaldi | reverse complement strand
GCCCCCGCTGCTCCCTCCAGGGGATCGCTGCCGGGTTTTCCCCCGAAACTTGAGGGGGCCTCCCCGGAGCGGGGGTGGGTCCCGGGGTGCTGGCCGGTGGCTCCCCGCTGAGAGGGGCTCCCGCGGGCTGCCGGGGTCCCGCGGCGCCCCGGCCGCGGAACGTGGCGGTGGAGCCGTAGTTGCTCGCAAAGGAGCCGGTGCGTGGGCTGTGGTCGCGGCGAGGTGAGAGCGCTCCTTCGCTCTGAAATCTCACCTGGCGGAGGTGAAGCCGCTCGTTGGGGCGGGGACCCTCCTCCTGCCTGTCCCCCGAGGGGGCTGCGGGAGGGGCCCCGCGCCCTTCTCGGGTTCTCCGGGCACACGGGGTGCCGGGGAAGCGGTGCTTCCCCCTGCGCCTCCCCGCCGGGCTCCCGGGGTTTGCTGCCTCTGCCGGGAAGTTCTCCCGCTAGGAGATAGCGCGTAATTGTGTAGGTGATGTTTTATGCCGTGTTCAGGTAATTGTGTAGCTGTCGTTAGCGTGACATGTGGCATTGTTCCTTACTGGTGTCAGTGCCAGCCAGGCAGCGTGCAGGAATAAAGACAAGCAAGCGCTACACAAAAGGGTGGGTGGTGGGTTGTCGTGGGGTTTTTACTTTTTTTTTTAATTTATTTTTTTTCCCCAACCTTGTACTTGTAGCATTGTTGCTAACCCTGTTGCAGAAGTAGCAGAGGGTGTAAGTAGAGAACCAGAAGACTGTTCGGGTAAGGTAGTTCTGTGTTAGTGGTGTTTAAGTGGCTTGGTGTCGGCTCTGGGCAGCCAGAAGGACCTCAGGTGCTGGTGAGCAAGCATGTCCCACAAGTTACTCTATGTAGTTCGTGATTGAGAACACTTGATTAATTGCAGGTAGTAAGTGGGGCCTTTTCCAGATTTCAGGTGGAAGGAGTAACTAAACAGTGCCCCACACTGCCAACATTCTTCTTCAAACAAAACTCTATTCTCTGACTTAGTTTGTGCTTGTACTTTTGACTTTGCTGTGACTTTTTTTTTTCTTAAGTCTGCCAGAGCACTTTCTTCATTTTTTGGCTGTTGAATCTTTCATAGCCGGGTCTGCAGAGCTGAGAGTTGCAGTTGAAAAGTCAGCTCCCTAAACCTGGGCTTGTCCCAGTCTCTTTCCTGAGGCTGCTTGCAGGCAGTTGGGGCAGAGGGTTTTCTGTCTACAAGATCCTACCAGACAAAGGTGTCCACTGTGCTTTCTCTTACTTGCAGCTGAGGTTAGTCATCTCGTTTATCTTTACAATATGGGCATTCTGCCAGCTGGGGAAACAGTCAAGAGCTGGAGAGCTCACCTTCAGTGTTTTTGTTTAGAAACAGAAAGGGAATAAGATTTTTCAAGAGAATGGTTTAGTAGGACAAGCGGAAAATCAAAACTCTCAGATGCTGAAGGTCATGCAGCAAAAAGTAAAAACTATTAAGGATGACGCACAACAGGAAAGTTGTTTCCTTCTTAATTCAAGATGAAATAATTAGAAGAATTTAAAGTGTGCATGCAGAGATGTATGGCCATTGTTCACGATCTGGTTTGTCTAGATGTTCTGAGCTGTCTCTTGGGGATTTTTTTTGGTAATTGGAATGGTGCTTTTAAAATTGAAAGTGCTTTTGTGTGCGGAAAAATCTCTGAACTTTAGTCTTACTTGTGGTGTGTGTTGTAGAGCACCTGTCTTCTGATACCATTACTTGGTCACTTCTATGAAATATTCCAAAGGTTAAGACGTTTGGAAAGTAGCGTTTATCTCACTCTGGATGGGAGAAGTGTGCTTCTGTGAACCATTTCTAGCAGCTCTTTAATGGAGAGCTGGGTTGGAGCTTTTGCTGCAAGTGTTGAGGAATTCTTGTATGAGGGAGGTGGAGGGAAGGAGCTGAAGCATAGACAAGCTTATCCCTTGTGAGTACTTAGACTTGACTGTTTTCTTCAGATATTTACAAAATAATCCAGCAAAAGGATGCAAATGGCTGAAGTATTTGGCTGTGGCAAATGAGAATGTTTTATCATCCTTTCTTCTTGATCCAGTACAGTTATAATCTGTTTGTTAAAGAGATTGTGGATCCTGATACTAAGGCTTGATGTACTCTCTCTTTTCCTCCCTCCTCTGGTGTGGCTACATCCTGAGAAGGGAGGGCACTATGAGAGCATTTTGCTCTGTGTGTTTCATGTGTGATTTCACTCTGCAGCCAATCTACCTAATCAACCTGTGAAATGCTCTGGAAACCAAAACATCTCTCCTAGGACAAGACAGCCAAAAACCAAACCAAGTATCTGATTGTTACCAGGGCTTAGACTGTAAAGTAAACAATAAGCATTCCATCTCCTGGGCTTTTTTTTCCCTGGCTCTTGTTTGAGGTTCAAGGTAATAATTTCAGTGGATCTGAAAAAAAAAAAAGGTTTTTGTTTAAATGCTATGAGCGTGAGGAGAGCATGTACTCAGTAGATCCTGGGGGAAAACCACTGATAATGGGTTTCCCAGAGATGGTCTTTTTCTTACTCACCCTTTAGACCTGTGTGGCACTCACTGTCTGCTGTGATGAAAGTCAGTTCCAGCACGCCGGAGCCCCAGGAGTGTGTTTGGATGAATGGACTTGTTTCCTGCATCTCGTGCCTGAAATTATTTTTGTTTCTTTTCCTCAGAAGCTACAACAATTAGTCATTTGAATCAAGGTTTAATTCAAGCTCTGCAATAGAAGGTTTTTGGTAATTAGTGTAAGTTATTGTGATCGTGCACTTCAAGGAAAAGCGCGCTTTAATCTTTCCCTGCATTTGCAGCTAAAGTGGAAGCATTAGAAAATGGGAGAGCCTCGAGGTTTAGGGCAGGGAGGCGATGTAAGGATGATTACCCACGGAGTGTTCAAGGTATGTTAGAGTGGAATCTGCTCCCTGCTCCCTTGCTGGTGCCTGCTCACCTGCGGGTGAGCCCAGGGCTGGCCCTGGTGGCCTTTGCCTGCCTGTTCCTGGAAGGAGACAGGCTCAGATCCTCACTGATACTCAGAGAAGGCTGACAGCTAGACCTGCCTATCTCTTGCGACTTAGGCTTCCAAAGGAGAAATGCAGACTGCTAAGGCACTAGGAGCACCTAGTGAGTGTTGGGACTGGGTTGGTGAGGCACTGAAGGGCAGGTGGTGTTGCTGAGGAGGAAGCGCTTTCCCTGTGGCTTTGTCGTGCTGATGCATTTTCTTGGTGTGTAGGCTTCGGGAACATGTGGGAATGGAAGGGCGAGCTAGTGAGTGTTTGTTCCTTTACATCCCGTGCTCTTTAGGGTTGGCAGATGATAGCTTAGTCACCTTCTCTGGCTCTCTTGCATCTTTGTAGGTGCCTGTCTGGGGCTGCTTTTTAGGGAGTCTGGGTGCTTTTTCTGAAATTCTTCGACCTTGTTCCCCAGGTTTCTCAATGGCTACGTTTCAGCGTAGCAACAGCTTGCTCTCTTTAGGTAGCCTCTGTTGTATTTGGCTCTAATCCCTGAACTGAGGTATAAACCTGCCTGAACAAGATTGGAAGTAAGCAGTAGGGGTCATTTAAAAATGCAGCCACATGCTTGATTAGAGGGGAATGTGCTTAAGAAATAATATATATCCATCGGTCTAGTTATGTAAACAAACAGGGACATTTGAGATTTCAGCTTTCACATCTAATGTATTCATGGGTTGATTTGTTTCTGTGTGGTTGTTTCTTGTTGTGGGTTGGGGTTTTTTTTCCAATCTCCATAATCCTTGTCAAACACTAACCTGCAAAACAGAAATGTATGGTTTTTTTTTTTTTCAGTAGGGAAATGAGTATATATCTCAGTAAGGTATTTTTAGAAAGTGAGCATTTCAATTGTCTGGTTTTAGATGCCTTTCAGTGAAGTATTTTATGGTGTGTGAAGTTCTTTGTTTCAGAAGGAAGGGAAAGGGGACGCATTGTCCAAAAATGTGAATTCTTTCAGACTATGTATGGAAGTCAGTCGATTGAAAGTTAAGTTGGAAAGAACTTGAGGAAAACATTACTAACATGAGCTGGGTCAAAATAGGGGTTATGTCAGTGTCTATAAAAGTCTTTAGTACTTTCAAAAGAAAGATATTAGATGGAGTATAGAGTCAGACTGTATATAGCAATGCAAATAAAAATATCTGTTTAATACTTTGGTTTTGACTTTGATTGGAGATGTTACCAGGCCTCTGATATTTGTTCTGCTCTCTCAGATCTGTGATAGTAAGTGATAAAGTCTGTTTTATAGAGACCTGTGAGGTGAAATTGTCTAGGCATACCAATGTTTCCATTTCTGTCCAAGAATAATAAGCAGTTTCGTGCATGACCCCAATTCCTAACCTGCACAAGGTACCTCAAAACTGGTTCTAACAAGGCAGGAAGAGACTGTGACATAATCAGGTTTGAAGTTGTTAGAATTTTCTGTTCTAAAGAAGAAATAAGCTTGTAGCAGGGAGATATATGTCTATATACTTGTATCAGTGGTGCTCAATTTTTCCTTTTTGTTGTTTTTTCTTTTTTGTCAGTTGATTCTCTATAAACCCTCAAATTTCAGCTATCTTTCAAGACTTGAATATCCACTGAGAAGAGGCTTTAAAAAAAATGAGAAACTTTCAATACACCGTGTGTTTTGCACGGGGCAAAGGTATAAAGTCAGCTTCAGACCAAACTGCTTTTGGATAAACTGACAAGTAGCTGCTGAGGTGCCAAAAGTCTTGAATAATGTCTTTCCAGATGATCAGCGTATGTAAAATAGGATAAGAAGCAAGACAAAAATTAAGGAACTTAAAGTTTCTTAGGTTTTTTTGAGTTTCATATCAGAAACTGGCTTATTCATGTACATATAAGCTTTCATAACTGTAAAGCACAACTGTTCCCTTCTCAATGAAGTCTGAGAGAAAAAATGATTTTTTTTTTTCATGCCTTCCAGAGTTGGAAGTGGTTTCAAAGCTGGGTTTCCAGTGGAAACTGTTATCAACTTTGACTATGGCGTTCTGAGCAAGTTTAAAGTGAGCTAGGTAGAATCAGTGTTGCTAAATGCCTTTGTCTTGGAAAAGTTATAGAGCAATATGGTAATGCTTGTAGATTTGAGTCAGTGTAATTGCCACGAGGACTACTTGAAACTGGCGCTGGAGCGTTGCAGTTGGTGCTCCTTTTCATTGCCCTGGAGGAGGCAAGCTGTGGGGAAAGAGGGGCTGAAGAAGCAGCCTGGGGAAGAGTATCTGTGGTAGGCAGCAGTGGCAAAATAGTGCTGCAGAAATATGAAGAACTGCTGAAGCAAGCTGAAGTATTTGGGTGGTGATAATCTCCACGGCCAGAGGGAATTTGCATGGATGCTCTAAAGGATCTGAACTGTTAGCTGAGCTGTGGGGAGAAGAGGTAAGAAAGGCAGAGAATCTTGGACAGGATTTCCTTTTAAAAAAGAATCCGAGGGTGGTTTTTGGAATTAATTGACTTGTGAACTTCAGGAATGAGAACTAATTAAAGACTGGAGCTCCCAGGCAATCTGTCACAGCTGCCAATAAGCAGGGCTGGCAGCAATGCCTGTAGCATATCTGCTTCTTACTGTTTGTTATGAGTGCCATCTCTTAAATTGTTTATTATTCTGCAAGACTTCAGGCATTCATGCTGAAATTTTCTGAGCTGGATGTCTACCACAGGTTGACTTTTTTTCTCCCAGAAAACACTGCTCCCCTTGCTCCCTCTTTCCTTAGAAAGCTCTGATATTTCCAATAGTTTCACCTGGGGAGGCAGCAGGGGAATTTTTTTTTTCCTTTTTGATTCTTGCAGGTTCTAGCCATTTCTTCCTTGTCACTCTTGAACCAATAATAATCTCAGCTGCCACATTTAGGAGTTCTAGCACAACCACGGTTTAGAACAAGAACTGGAAATTTGGCTGGAGTGTTAACTCTGCATCAAGAATGTGGCTTTTGCTCTTCTTAGGAAAATGTCCAAATTTGGCCACATTATAAGACTTGGAAAAGCATCAGTTTGTAAAAGCTTAATGGGGAACTAGTCTCAGGTCCCTAGAGAAAGCATTCTGTCATTGCTTGTAAGGTGTCAAAGGATTACAACTGCAGTTGGGGGTGGAGAAATGGAATCCTCCTTTTTATTCCAGTTTCAGACTTCTGAAAGTGTGTGAAGTCCTTTTTTTTTTTTTTCCCCTTCTTTTTTTTTGTCTTTTCCCCCCCCACCCTCTGTTCTTTTTTTCTCTCCTTTTGCCAAATTGGACAGTGCTGGAGTGATGTACTGGTCTGTGTGGATCACTGATCAGAGCTGCTGTGAGAGTCTGCTGCTTGTAGCACACAAAGTATATATATCATCTTTCTTAAATGTAGCTTGGAAAAAAAAATCAATGTAAACTTTGTGTTGCTTTTAACTTTTGTTCTCTGGCTTCAGTTCTTCTCTCAGGCTTTTTTCCCAGATATCCATCACCATTCTTTACTTCACACTGGCTGTAAAACAACTCCTGCTGCTGTAGCTGCTCTTACTCCACTCTTTCTGTTTAGCAGGCTTGATTAGTCTGGACTTGCCTTTCTGCAAAAGACGTGGTTTAGCTGTGCTGCTCAGTGCTTGCTTCAC
Source organism: Ifrita kowaldi (assembly GCA_013398055.1). Lineage (NCBI taxonomy): Eukaryota > Metazoa > Chordata > Aves > Passeriformes > Cinclosomatidae > Ifrita > Ifrita kowaldi. The sequence goes on along the minus strand of VZRS01003453.1, from coordinate 588,130 downwards.
GACTGCAATTTGCTTGCTCTCATGCTCTTTGAGTCACTCTCTTCTTGCCATATCAGTAGCCCCTAAGAAGAGTTTGGTGGAACCATTGCTGGGGGGTCGTGTTGGTCAGCGAGGGTCCAGTTCCGACAAAAGCTGGCTCCGCTTAGGTTTGCCAGTCTTAAAAAGAACAATCTCCGATGTAAAGGACTTTGTTTCCGTGCGTGTTCCACTGCTGGCTCCAAGAGCAGGGGTTTAGCATCGTGTTTCATCGGCCTTTGATGCAGCGTGGCTGTGGGGAATCTTTGTGCAGGCTGTAACGCATTGTTCTCCTACGCGCATTGAAGTGATGGTTGCAGGAGAGGCATCCACAGGGACCTCTGCCAGCTCCTTATTGATGTGTGCAGTTTCATCTATTGACACGCTCCCCTTCGTTGTTGCACGTGGAATCCTGTGGCAGTGGAATTCGCTATTAAATCTGCCCCGCAAAAGGGAATTGGCAGAGGCTGCTTTAAAAGCAGCGTGACCCCTGCATGTGCAAAGAATAGCTTCTAAATATGAAACAGATGCTGAACTGATAGAGGATGTTTCCGAGATTTTTCAGGGTACCAGACATACTCATTTTGAGCAAAAATTCAGAATTTGCTTGATTTGTGAATGGTAATTTAAGTTTCGATACCCTTTTTTCCCCTCTCAGAAACACGTGTAATCAGTACATGTATTTGTGCTTGAATGCAGCCAGTAACACCGAGGTGAAAATAGGCAATTATTTGTTAATGGAAACTGTTAGAATAAGCAGTGAGGTGTTAGTCTTCCTGTCCTGCACTCTAATCCTCTTCCAAGTACTAGAGGGTGGGAGAGGTGAGATATCTTCCTTTGCTTTTTGCTGCAGAGTATTTTGTGCTTTCAGAGCACCATCCCGTAATACTTACCCAGACAACGTCCACCTTCCCCCAAAAGAAGTGTTATGTCCTTTAGAAGCCCAGCTCTGTGTAAAGAGCCTTCATAGGGTATATGCAGTGTTCCTGTTCACATCCAGTTCATACGGAGGTTTAAATTAATGCCGGGTAAGAAGTGTATTTCATCAGCCTTGTTTCTGTTTGATCTCAGGCTTTGGTTCTGTGCAAGGCATGCTGTACCTTTTCGCATGCAGGGCTTAAGTGCTTGGAGCCTTAAGTGGCCTCATCAGTGAGAAAATAAGGAGCATGACAACTCATTGGAGGCAAAATCACTCGGTGACTGGAGGTGGGAAGTAAAACAAGGCTGGGACCTCCCCATCCTGTCACAAAGGAGGGTTGAATGGTCGCTAAAGCTATTGACTGAGCCTTGTCTGCTGGCGACTGTATTGATAGGCACCTGTCAATAGCTGCAAAGCTGCTGACATCCCTGAGTCTGTGGGTTCATCTATTAAAAAAAAAAAGTTGAGAAAATAGCATATATACACCCAGGGGTCAGTGGGCACAGAAGTATGGCTGTTGCTGGAAATGAGAAGTGGGAGAAGGAAAAGGAGGAGAGAAAACTGGAGCAGGGCATGCTTTCCACAGAGAAAGGGAAGTGGGGGAATAGCTTGTTTTAAAATGGAAGAATTAGTTAATGGTATGTCTGCATGAGATAGTGGTGCTGGGGCAGTTACCACCACGAAACAGCCTTGGTAAAAAACTGCAGGTTTCTCCAAGCTCTGCAGTTGAAGCTTGAAATACCCTAGTTTTTCTAGGCAAAGTTTTCTGCTCACCACTGGCAGGTAGATGGAATATCTAATTGTAGACTCCTGCAGAGTTTAAAACAAGGACTGAAGTGTGATGCATGTGGCTGCAGGATATGCTGTGGCATCTGAGTTGTTGCTGGTGTCTGCCTTTTAAGTCTGAAAGGGAGGGTTGAGGGGGAGGCTGCAGCACTGTGAATAGAGTTTCTGGGTGGGGATGTCCTTCCGAAATAGCCGAAATAGCCGAAGAACAAACGAGACTTCACATGGTACCCTTGTTCCTGCTTAGGACCAGAGGCACAGGGCGTGTGCCTGTTCCAGACTTTTATTTATAAACCTTTAAGGATCAACAGAGATAGGCCAAAACTACTTAGAAAGTAGCTGTTAAAGGTAATTTGAAGTATTTTTCACTGACCCTTCTCTTGATGTGAGCCGTCAGCTTTTAGTTTGTATGTATATAGAGAGGTTTTTCTCCCTGTCTGATGCTGTAGAGAGGCGCTTAAACCTCTCTGTGCTTCTGGGCAAGGGCAGTAACCTACAGGTGGATGCAGGGCAGTGCATGGGGCACTTCTGAACTCAAATTTGTAAGGTGGGTCCTTTCCTTGCTTTAACAATTCCTACCCAGAATAAGAAGTGAGTCCCTTTTCCCAGACTTTGATGGAACATGAATTTGTCATCAAAGTGATGTGCTGGCTCTCTTCTTCTTCTGTATTTTCTTTTTGTTTTTTTGGTTGCACTTCTGGTGTTGGTGCATGGGGGTGAGAACACGCTTTGCATGTGTGGGTTTGGCCCCAGTCCAGCATGAGTTCTGCTCTCACATGTGAGTGGCAGTCTGGGCTCAGCACTAATCCTCTGGTGTCAAGGTTGCCTTGTTGCTGTGGGATCTTGATTGCAGGCCAGAGCGGGGCTTTGGTCAGGTGACTGTCATAAGTACACAGATGTTTCTTGGAATTAAAACTCTGCAATTGAGGTTGGCTCCTGAGCGAGCTCGGAATCCAGTTTCTGACCCAAAACAGCCAGGTGTGTGTTGACTGTGGCTGGCACGTGCACAAGGAGGGACAGCCCTGTCTGCCCTGGTTTTGGCTGTTTTGTTTGCATGGGTGAGTGAAGAACTCCGACCTGCAAAGTTGTTTGAATGCTTCTTGGTACTAGTTAACACCACCACTTCCTTCTGTACCTCCCCAGCAATTGCTGTTTTTACATACATTAGAAACCTGAAAGGCTCATGCAGTGATGGTTGTTCTCAACGCATAGAGCCAAGGAGATTTTTAACCTGTGCTAATTAATGCTCCACCTTCAAGACCTCTGTATTGTCCTGGGTGTATGTCACCAGATGATGGCAGGAAATGGTCTGATGATTGTTTCTGTGTCTTTAGCAAGATCTCTAAAGTCCTCACAGGCAATTGCATGTACCCTTCCCTTATAATTTGATATAAATTTTGCTCCTGTTACATTTACCATGTTTCAAACAGATCTTCAGTACTTCTCAGAGGCAGTGGTGTGTCTGGGTAAGTCAGGCTGGGTTTGGACACTCTCTGAAGATGAGCAAGCATGGCTTGCCTGTGTTCTTGTTCTGCTGTGGCATTTCTTAGAGACGCCTGGTTCATGCACTGAGAGTGGCTTGGAGGGTTGGTGGGAGCTTCAGGGGACCTGTGGGTCTGCTTCAGCAGCCTCTGCCATGGGAGCCTGAGATGGTCTCGCAGCTAGCCTGCCTGTACTGAGGAGGTTCTGCTTTTTCTTGGAAAAGATGGCATGTGTGCTTTGTATTGAAGTAGGTGAAGGGCACTGAATACCTGCTGGGAAACCTGAATAGCACTTGGACAGAATTCTGCTCACCTGGTGGTATATATTGTTGGCATTCTTAAGAGAGTAGAATCTCTCTCTTGCCCTCTTTCAGAACCTCTGTTTCTGTGCATGAAGTCATCTTTTGCCTGCCTTTTTTTTCTTCCATTGGAATCCACTTCTACCTAAATAGTCTCCTTTGCAGCATCAGGACTGTGAATGCCAGCAAGGATTTTGTCAGGTCATCTTGGGCGTTGTGTTCTGCAGGAAAGTCAGTGTGAGTAGAAGCACTGGAGTGTACGCTTGAGATGGGCAGAACCGTGAGAGGCTGTGGGGCGTGAGCTGAGCTGCGTTTGAGCTCATTGAGGCAGAATGATAGCAAAGGTGTAACAGCAGGGAGGTTTTTTCAATTGGATCTTGGTGCTTGTGAAACTTTACAAAAGTTTCTTATTGTATCTGTTTCAGAAAAAGGACGTGTATGCCATCTCTTCTTACTGTAACAGCAGCTCCAATGAAAGCTCTCTAAAGAATATTGCCTTTTATTACTGTGGTTACATAAATACTGCTACTCCGTTACACAGTTATTCTGTGACTTGTTGTAGTTTTGATGATTTTTCCCACATGAATGCTGAATTATGCATTGCATGGAAGCTCCTGTCACAAGTCCCAAGTAATAATAAAACTGGAGCTTAAAACTGAGTGAGCTCTAAAAATGAAATAGTTGGCAGAACGTTCTTTGAATTTATGGTGGGGGTCATATAGAAATTCTGCTGTCCATTCCTGGATTCCCCCTCCTTAGCATCAGCTACCTCTGATTGTTACAGAAATTTTTTATGTGAGATAGAAACTAATTGGAATAGGGCTATGAAGATGGTGCAGTGACTGGTGGGGAAGCCATACAAGGACAGCTGAGGTCACCTGTTCAGCCTGGAGAAGAGGAGACTGAGGGGAGACCTCATTGCAGTTACAGCTTCCTCCTGAGGGGAAGAGGAGGGGCAGACATTGATCTCTTCTCTGTGGTGACCAGGGACAGGACCTGAGGGATTGGCCTGAAGTTGTTGGGGAGGTTTAGGTTGGATATCAGGAAAAGGTTCTTTACCCGGAGGGTGGTTGGGCACTGAACAGGCTCCTCAGGGAAAGGGTCACAGCACCAACCTGACAGAGTTCTAGAAATGTTTGAACAATGTTCTCAGGCACATGGTGTGATTCTTGGGGTGTCCTGTGCAGGGCCAGGAGTTGGACTTGGTGATCCTCATGTGTCCCTTTCAACTTGGGATACTCTGCGATTCTGTGAATGTTTTTTTTTTCCTTGTCCTTTGATATTTCTGGCATTTAAGGATGAAATAGGGACAAACATTTAACTGAGTGACATCCAGGCTTAGCAGGAGCATGTGAAGGTAGATTGAGAAAGTCTGTTTTCTTCTCTTTCCTGGCAGAAACTAGGGAGCCTCATTTTAAGCTTTTCCTGCAGGATGTTTCTTGTAACCCCAGTACTGCCTCATGGACTTAGTCTGACTGTGATAACTGCAACTGAACATCCAACTGTTGTGCATTTCCATAAAAATACATAAATCCTGAAACAGCCCACAATAGTGATGTTAAATTTGTTATTGGCTTCTAGTGTTGACATCCAAGGATGCAGCTTTTGCCTCTGCTGTTGTTTCAGGCTCTCTGCAGATAGCTTACAGCCTTGGCTTACAATACTCTGGGTGGGTTTCACTCAAAGTTTGAGCTGCCCTGTATAAATATGAATACTTCCTGCAGAAAACAGGGTTCTGATTATTGAGTTCTGCCGCTTAACAGATATTTGTTTCAGTGATACCCAGCTGACTGACCATGCTTGTGACTCTTTCCTAGCAGTCAGCTGTGTACATACCTTTTCTTAAAGTGAGTATCAGCTAGGAGTAAGAAGTGGTTTTGATGATTTACGGCACCATGCCCAACAGCCTTCTTTTCCCAGAGAATTTGTAATCTGAATAATGTGATGTGAGTACGGCTTTGTTAGATTTGTAAACTCACATAATGATTAGAAGGGAAGAATACATCTGCCAGGTGGATTAATGAAGATGGTTCTTTTCATCAGGAGAGAGATTTTTTTCAATAGAATCTCAGAGAATTCTGGGAGAACTCACTGATTGTACTGAGCAATTGTAGGTGATGGACAGGTAGTGAATTTCTTGCATTGAACTGCTAAGAGATGAAAGTGAAGTAGTGTGAGCAGGGTAGGCAGAAATATAAATACCTTAAAACTGCCCAGGGAGGATAATTACTCAAATATTAAACTGATTTTTTTTTAAACACAATTCTCTTTGGTAAAGAGGATATTTTTTTACAATAAAGGCAAAGAGTGCTGCTTTTCCATCTAGGGACAGAATGGACTTCTGTACTTTAAGACTTCCTAGCAATCCCTTGTCCAAGGCTTGTTTATTCCTTCTGAAAGGAACAAAGATCTTGAAATAATCTGTGTTTTGTCTGGGGAAAGGCAAAACATGATCTAGTTGTGTGCTTGGTGCCCTGCATTTTGACTCCTGGTAGGCTTAGGCTATAAAACTACAAACAGTGGAGGCATTTGTAGGCTGCTCTTGCATTGCATTAAGGCGGGTGCTCTTCTGCTTGAATTCTTTCAAACGTCATAATTTGGTATTGTGGATTCGAACAGGTTTAAGCTCCTGGGAAATGCTCTTCAGATTATTAATCTCTAAAAACATGTTCTTTTTTTTTCTGAAAAATTAAGTGGGGAGGCAGGAGGTGAGAGGAAAGCTGTACAGCTAACTGGAGCCCTGAAAATTCAGTGTGTACCTTCTATTTAGATCTTCACTAGCAGCAGGAGTGCCTTTTAGGTACTTTGTTATTTTTTTGTAACAGTAGTAATACTGATTGCTCTCTAATAATAAACAAATTTTCTCTACGATAGTCGTGCTGTTAACATGACTTACGACTGCCATTCCAGCAAGAGAGAAACCCAGTTGCTTATGTGGTGTAGTAAAATAAAAATTGAGCAGGGCATATAAGTAGTACTTAGAAGCTTTAAAGTGTGAATTTATAAACAGTGAAGAAATTAAAAGGGAAATAAACAGTTTTGTTGTGTTTATTTATGAAAGGCTTGTCAGTCTTATTGTTATATATTACTGACATTGGACAGAGCTAGGTATAGACCTGGGAGGAGGATACTTTATTTTTAAACCATCCATTGAGAAGTCTGAGTACATGTATACCGTGCTTCTTTCTGAGCATTAATGAAGGCATAACTCCTTTTCTTTTGCCCGGGGGGGCTTAGATATAGCACTGGCTTCTTAAACAATGCTATCTTTTCAGATGTTATCATGAAGTATGTGAGCAAGGAGAACTTCTTGGTGCTGCATGGAATTCAATCTCCTACTTGCTTATCTTTTTATTTGGGGTTTTTGTTTGTCTGTTTGTTGGTTTGGGTTTTTTGGGTTTTTTGTTAATGCTTGTGAGATCAGGCTTTCAGTTCATTTTTTCACAGCCTGAGTTAAGGGCTTAGGTGCCAAATGAACACCTCTCCAATTTAGGTTGGTGTGGTACAAATATATGCCACATTTCTGATTTCTTTCCGTTTTCTTACATGTGGGTCTGTGTTTTGTGCTTGCACTCAGAGGGATGTATCAGCTCATGTGGTCTCTAGTGCTAAGGCTGGTGAACAGGTCTCTTTGGCTTGGCATGGCTTCCAGGATGTGTTCTGACACAGGGATCAGGGCTTGCTGTGCTCATTGGACAGGGGTGTTTCATGCTTTGGCTTTCTGGGCCCAGTCAGGAGTACCTCTGGGGAATATTGGCTCTCTGTGCAGTGAATACATCCTTTGTTACCCGAGGGCTGTTTGCCCTCAAGTGAAGGGGTTAATTCAGGGAGACGCTTGTTCACTAGAAATCCCAAAGGTACTTAAAAGCTGCTACTGAGGCTTTTCTCTCATGCTTTAAAAGCGTGGACTGCTAATTCTAGTGTTTGTGGCCAAATCCATCTACAGCTCTCCAGGTGAATTTTAACACCCTTGTCTTTCTAAATCGGTGGTGTACTTTCCACTTCCATTCTTATGGTGTTAGACAGCCAGTGCGTTTGCACTAGACATAATTTCAATTGATATTAAAATTTTGTTTGCATCAACACAGGGATTGGTGGAGACTTCTGAGGCTTAGTCTGCAGTGCCCTGTTGCTTTTGCAATGTGTACTTGAGGTGTTGTCTGCAGTTGCTGTGCTGCATGCATGCACCAGTGCAGGATCCACAAGATGGCTGGCGTGCTGTCCATTGGGATGCAGAGTCTTTTGTGCTGCTGAGCAATGTGCTGTGGGACATAACTGTTCTTTCCAACGCAGCAAACGTGAGGATGCCTGGGGTGCCTGCAATCTGCTGTCTGTTTCAATGTAAGCTGATTATAAGTGTTAGTTACCGAGTAATTTCAGCATATCCCAAGTTTCACCCAAATATTAGCAGCTACTTATTTTGTGCGTAGGTTGTCTTATTAAATAGTGTAACCTAGAATAGTTCTGCATGGAGACTGGAGCAGAAAAGAAACAATTAAGCATTTTCCCTCTGGGTGTCTGTCAAAAATCGTATTCTCCTCCTCCTGCTATTTTAATGTCATGTTAGTTCTCTACCCGCCTTTCACTCTTGTTTCATGCTCAAAAGGATTCCCTCACTTCTGATTTTGGAGTTACTTGAAAATTCTGTGTTCTTTCATTCCTTTTTTTGTCTCTGTTCTCACTGCTGGGCCCAGCCTAATCACCACTGAGGAGCAGCAGTNGCTGCATGCATGCACCAGTGCAGGATCCACAAGATGGCTGGCGTGCTGTCCATTGGGATGCAGAGTCTTTTGTGCTGCTGAGCAATGTGCTGTGGGACATAACTGTTCTTTCCAACGCAGCAAATGTGAGGATGCCTGGGGTGCCTGCAATCTGCTGTCTGTTTCAATGTAAGCTGATTATAAGTGTTAGTTACCGAGTAATTTCAGCATATCCCAAGTTTCACCCAAATATTAGCAGCTACTTATTTTGTGCGTAGGTTGTCTTATTAAATAGTGTAACCTAGAATAGTTCTGCATGGAGACTGGAGCAGAAAAGAAACAATTAAGCATTTTCCCTCTGGGTGTCTTTCAAAAATCGTATTCTCCTCCTGCTATTTTAATGTCATGTTAGTTCTCTACCCGCCTTTCACTCTTGTTTCATGCTCAAAAGGATTCCCTCACTTCTGATTTTGGAGTTACTTGAAAATTCTGTGTTCTTTCATTCCTTTTTTTGTCTCTGTTCTCACTGCTGGGCCCAGCCTAATCACCACTGAGGAGCAGCAGTGGTGAAAGGGTAGTGCCTCCAAGCTCCTACTTCCTGAGGCTGTGGAAGAGAGGGGAAGGATGTATTCAGCCTCAGCTCCTGCCTCTGACAGTGGCCACAAGTGGGAGCCTAGGGAGGAGTGAACACAGCCTATTACTATCCTAGTGTATCATCTCATCGTCACATGTAGCTTGGAAGCTTCCTAAGTTAGAGCTGGTATCCTCACAGAATCATAGGATGGCTTGGGTTGGAAGGGACCTTAAGGGTCATCTAGTTCCAAACCCTTCTGCCACGGAGAGGGACACTTTCCACCGGATCAGGTTGCTCAGAGCTCCATCCAACCTGGCCTTAACGTGCTTAACCTTGGCTAGTTCCTCCAAGTATTTGCTGGCTCATGGGTGTTGCATTTGGCTACCTCTGAAGTTGGTTTCTGAAATGTTCTGGGTGTTGGCACCTATTAGCTGATCTTTGTGTGTTAACTTTCTCTCTCATCACCTCTGGTGTTGACTGTCCAATCCATAGCATGCCAATGACAGCAGCAAAGTATCTACCTAGGACATCTATTTCTTAATGTAACACAAAGCATTTTAAGATGTGTATTTGGGCATGCTTAAATGAAAATGGGTAGCTAAAGGCTGAACCCCAGACTTTGCTAAGACTCCAAGTGGGTGATAGTCTTTTGTTACATGGCTGCATGTGGGTTTTCTCATGTCTAATGGCATCAGATTGTTCCTGGAAGCTTGAGTGTGTGTGACAATCCGTAGTGCTACGTGTTCCTGTGTGCAGCAGGGAGGCTGTTCAGGACTGCTTGTAGAGGTCAGAGCAGGTACTGTGGCAAATGCTGTGAGTTAATCAAAGCAGGTAACAGTGATAACTTGCTGCCAAATCATCTAAAGGGAGAAAAGACTAAATTTGTGATGGGGAACGTGAAAACACTGCCGGTTTTCTTCAGCCAGGTGCTGAATTGATGAGCCTTGCTATTCTGCTGCTGGAGGTAACAAAATACCTGCATTGAATACAGGGCAAGGTTTTCAGAGGTGATGGAAGGCTTGGCACTGTGAGCCTGGAACTTTACCAAGGAGGCTTGGTTCCCCAGAAGGTTAATGCTCAGGCATTTTTGATAATTGAACCTCTTAATTTCTAGAACTAGCTAACTTTAGTCACACAAGAGCAGAGTGCTTCCTTTTTCTTCTTCTCTCTTTTTTTTTTTTTTCTTCTTTTGCTTGCTCCAGAAGTCCCAAATAGAAGTGTTTGTTTTTCTCCAGGATTGGGTAATTGGGAGTGGAATTTCACCAGGTGCTTGCTCAGTGCTTTGCCAGTTTCTGAATCTCTTTTTTGTTGCCCACATGCACATACCTGCCCACCTGTTCCAGAAAATCTCTTCTTCTGTCCAGTAAAATTAATCTTCCAGGAAATTAAACAGCAGCAGCATACAATACTGTTTCCTTTCACGTGTGAGAACAGCTTTCAGGTAGGATTCAGGGCCACAGACAGCTAATTACACAGCTGATTTGCCTTCAAGCTCTTGGAGGCACT
>VZRS01003453.1:438647-577739 GCA_013398055.1 Ifrita kowaldi | reverse complement strand
GGATCAGGTTGCTCAGAGCTCCATCCAACCTGGCCTTAACGTGCTTAACCTTGGCTAGTTCCTCCAAGTATTTGCTGGCTCATGGGTGTTGCATTTGGCTACCTCTGAAGTTGGTTTCTGAAATGTTCTGGGTGTTGGCACCTATTAGCTGATCTTTGTGTGTTAACTTTCTCTCTCATCACCTCTGGTGTTGACTGTCCAATCCATAGCATGCCAATGACAGCAGCAAAGTATCTACCTAGGACATCTATTTCTTAATGTAACACAAAGCATTTTAAGATGTGTATTTGGGCATGCTTAAATGAAAATGGGTAGCTAAAGGCTGAACCCCAGACTTTGCTAAGACTCCAAGTGGGTGATAGTCTTTTGTTACATGCCTGCATGTGGGTTTTCTCATGTCTAATGGCATCAGATTGTTCCTGGAAGCTTGAGTGTGTGTGACAATCTGTAGTGCTACGTGTTCCTGTGTGCAGCAGGGAGGCTGTTCAGGACTGCTTGTAGAGGTCAGAGCAGGTACTGTGGCAAATGCTGTGAGTTAATCAAAGCAGGTAACAGTGATAACTTGCTGCCAAATCATCTAAAGGGAGAAAAGACTAAATTTGTGATGGGGAACGTGAAAACACTGCCGGTTTTCTTCAGCCAGGTGCTGAATTGATGAGCCTTGCTATTCTGCTGCTGGAGGTAACAAAATACCTGCATTGAATACAGGGCAAGGTTTTCAGAGGTGATGGAAGGCTTGGCACTGTGAGCCTGGAACTTTACCAAGGAGGCTTGGTTCCCCAGAAGGTTAATGCTCAGGCATTTTTGATAATTGAACCTCTTAATTTCTAGAACTAGCTAACTTTAGTCACACAAGAGCAGAGTGCTTCCTTTTTCTTCTTCTCTTTTTTTTTTTTCTTCTTTTGCTTGCTCCAGAAGTCCCAAATAGAAGTGTTTGTTTTTCTCCAGGATTGGGTAATTGGGAGTGGAATTTCACCAGGTGCTTGCTCAGTGCTTTGCCAGTTTCTGAATCTCTTTTTTGTTGCCCACATGCACATACCTGCCCACCTGTTCCAGAAAATCTCTTCTTCTGTCCAGTAAAATTAATCTTCCAGGAAATTAAACAGCAGCAGCATACAATACTGTTTCCTTTCACGTGTGAGAACAGCTTTCTAGAGGTAGGATTCAGGGCCACAGACAGCTAATTACACAGCTGATTTGCCTTCAAGCTCTTGGAGGCACTCAATGCCAGGAAATTTTTGACTCTTGCATGCTTTTTTGGAAATTTTGGCTGTTAAATTTGTTGAGCAGGCAAGTGCGAAGTGTGGGTGGATGGGTGGATTTCAAATCCTGGCTTTAGTTCATGGNTTTCACGTGTGAGAACAGCTTTCAGGTAGGATTCAGGGCCACAGACAGCTAATTACACAGCTGATTTGCCTTCAAGCTCTTGGAGGCACTGAATGCCAGGAAATTTTTGACTCTTGCATGCTTTTTTGGAAATTTTGGCTGTTAAATTTGTTGAGCAGGCAAGTGCGAAGTGTGGGTGGATTTCAAATCCTGGCTTTAGTTCATGGCTTTAGCTCACATTTGTGATTTAGGGAAGAGTTTCCATTTCCACACTGAGCTTCAAATGTGAACAGTCCTTTAAGAGCACACAGGTTGCATCTTCATTGCCATTTTGGTTGTCAAGGAGTGAATTTCTGAGGTGAATGTCCTCATTGTCCCGGTTTCTGCACTTGGCTTTTTGCTGGGAAGCAATCTGAGTGTGCAGTTAGCATTCCTTTGGATGTAACTGAAGCAGAAGTGTCACTCTAGGAGCATATCTGCTGTGCTTCAGGTGTCTTGGATCTTTGGTGCATTGCAACCCCCAAAGATGCGGAGTGTGATTTTTGGGGGCTTAGCACCAGCTGCCCTCTGCAGCCTTTTGTCTTTTTAGACTGTGCCAGTGCTAAAGTAGACAGTTGTTCTAGTCTTAATTTTCTTTGTGATGGGGAATTATTTTTTTTTCCTTCTAAATATTAGTGAAGGAAATAAGGAGGCCATCTTGAATTCTTTCCACCGACCTAAAACTTTATTCTAAATTTTCAGGAGTCTTAATGAAACCAGCCATATTGATTTGAATGTTGTTTGTGAGGCTTTTTCCTGTGTTTCCAGAACTGTCTTGTGTTGGTATTTGTCCCTTTCAAATAATGAAGAGTGCTGTGGCATGCCTGTTTTCAAAGCCAGCTGTTTTGCAGACCCATCTGGGGGTAATTTTATTTAACTGTCTGCGTGGGGGTTGCACAGAGACCTTGACTGGAATCCCTGTGTGCCTTCTAGATGTTGTTTTATGTCCCTGACCTCTCATCTTTTTTCTTATCCAGACCTCTTTTCTTTTGCCCCCACTGAACTGCTGACCCCCTGCTTTGGAAGAGAGGAATGATTCTGTAATGGAAAATATCTCTTCCTGAAATGGGTAATTTCATGTGTCTCCTCCTTTTTTTATGCTACAGATGAGACTGCCTATCTTTTCTGGGGCAAGAGAGTCTCTCGTTCTCTCTCCCACAGCAAATAATAAAAGCTCAGCAGCATCAAGCACTGTAAATACCTTGCAGTCCCGTTCTCAATTACAGAATTAGTTATGTAAATCTTGTCTTAAAGGAGGAAGAGCCCTGATGTCTCTTAAATCATACCCTCTGTGTGCACGCATGCGTGCAGTTCCTGGTTGTCCAGGAGAAAAACACCGTGCAGGCTCCACAGAGATTAACATACTAAACACTGTTGCTCTGCATGACCTGAAATTGGCTTTTGGGTGCTAATTGGATCTGTGGGCTTTGAGAGAAGGCTTTGGAAAATGCTGGCCTCCAGCTTTCCAGGTTTCAGAAGCACTATGGATATGGTGGTTGTGTAGGTGCCCAAGTGAAGTCTTCTGGGGGCACCTATTGCTAGAGCACAAGTTAGGTGACTGTTTTGTGTCAGCTTATGTCCTCTTTGCCTGGCTGTACATATCTTTGTACTCATCTTTACATGAAGAAACAGTGGGATGCAGTGAGCACTAAGCCTGAAACCAGGAATGCCTGCTATCTGTTCCTAACTGTTCCTGTTTTTCCAATTTGGTCTAGTTGGTTAATCTGTCCAAGTAGATCTGCTGCAAGAAGACCTGGCAATAGCTGTGCTGCTGCACTTAGCTGCGTGTGCAGACAAGGCACAGGCACTCATTTCCGTGCCATGACACCCATTCTCTGTGCATCTGCTGCTGGCATTTTTAATGTGCCTGCTTGCTTGGACATTATTTACGGTGAAGATGAGAGCGTTAGAAAATTAAATTACAGGCGAAAAGGATTGCTCTAAAACACTGAGCTCCATCCCCCCACTGGCTTGTGTGGCTGCAAATCAGTTGTCAAGCGTGGAGCCAAGGTGGGCCAGTGCCATATGCTGCCTCAGTTCAGCAGTTCCAGCAGCCTGGCTGCCCAGCCACCTCCTTCCATAATCTCTCTCAACAGCAGATGCAGGCAGAGGGAAGCTGCCCTTCAGGATCCCAACTGAAGAGTCTGAGAGCCCAAGTGTGTGTGTGTGTTGTGTCATTTGGCATCGTGGCTGCTGACTTCTGTGATGGGCCTCTGTTGCTGCTTTTGCTGGAGCCTCCAGGATGCCTTTGCTCATCCAGTGAAATGCTTGTTAGGAAGTGAGTGTGTGGAGATTTGAAGTGAACCCCAAAATAATTCTTGGGGAGGTGGAGGTTAAGATTAGTAATATCTAGATTATGGAAGTATTTGGCATTTTAAATTTCGTTTTCCAATCCTCTTTAGATTAACTTTGCTTTAGACAGAATCTTGTCTGTTATGAGTGGTGTGTTGGGTTACATTGCAGTGGACAAGTGCCACCAAATTTAAGCAGGTAAAGAACACAGAAAACCAACAACAAAAACCTCCTGCAGCCTGCCCCCCCATCCCAAACACCAAATAAAAAAGCTCACACCTAAAAGCAAGGCAAAATGATTACCCAAGAAAAACCCCCCACATAAAACATCCAAACAGCTGTTTGTGCTTTTTCTTGCTTTGCTTTTTGGTTTTAGTATAATTGTCAGTGAAGAGTAAAAGACTTTCTATTGGTTTCAGCACTTTTTGTATTTGTTAGAATTTTTAAAAGGTTTTTTTGTGTATTGCCTAACATTAAAGATAATTTGGAAAACAAATGATGATTTCACACTAATAAAAATCAATGCTTTCTGCTGTGGGAGGAGAAAGGGGTGATGATAATGGAAATTATTTTTGGGAGAGGAGGGAGTGTTTCAGGATTTCCTTGTTAAAATATATATATATATTATTATACAAACTACAGATTTGTGAAACACATGGATATTGCTATTTGTGCATCTTTTTTAAAAGTCTTTTGACAAAAATGCTGTTTTCCTAGCTTTCCAGCTTTATCAGCTCTGCTACGTGCTATGCCCTGTTTAAAGACCTGCTGGTAAAAAAAGTAGTAGCTTCTAGAATTTTAATATGATCTTTCTAGGATTTAGGTTTTTTTATCTTGGATTTTCACTCAGTGTGTGATTTTTAGTTAATGTAGATGCAGATTTAGAAATTATCTATTCCGATTGTTTACTCCAGTTAAATCCATAAGAAGTTCAGTTTAATCCTAGTGGTGTGATGCATTCCACACAGAGCAAAGAAAATGGTTTGTCTCTGCCCAGAGGAAATTGCAGTATAGAACAAATGGATTTGGACTGCTCTGCTCAGTTCCAACTGCTTTGGGAAAGATTTAAGATAAGAGATAAGTGCAAGTTAATGATGTTGCAGAGCAGCACTGATTTTAATTCTGTATATTCCAGTTTGGGGACTTTTTAAAAATACTGCTCTTGCTCAAGTTGGCATTAGTACTAGGTATTTTTTAACCTGTGTCCTTCCTCCCCACTAAAGGAAATGTGGAGATACTGTGGATGCAGCATTTCTGGAAATATTTGCAGCCTGGTTTCCAACTATGCTCTCAAGCCTTGATTTGTGGGCTTTACTGCTTTGTCACCTGTTTTCCTTAGAATGTAACATACTGAACTTCTCCTCTGCAACACAAATTGCTTCTGAGGAAGAACAACAGAAAATCACCTGTCTTGCGTGGCAGTCTAAATACCAGTTGCAGTCCACCTGGACTTTTTGGATCAGATATCACCAGGTAACCTAAATGGGCTGCTCTGTCAGAGTAGGATAAAAATGGAGATCTCTGAGACTATTTGGAGGACAGTAAATGAAGGCCATTAGCAGGGACAGGTTTGTCAGGTGAGACCCAGGAAGAAGTGACATGTTAATTCCTGCATTTCATGGGGTTTTTTTCCCACCCCCTTTCTTTTTGGCTCCCAGATGCATTTTAGAGACTTGTCAAAAGTAGTTCTTAGATACAGCCTTTTATCTTTAACTGTCAGTCAGTGATAGGGAAAGGGAATAGAGATTATATGTGATGGAATTGTTTGACATCCAGGGAATCTAAAACATGATCTTCGGTATTATCTTTGCCTGCTAGGTGGTTTTTTTTTCCTGTTTGGACCAGTGGTGCTAGGGCAAGGGATAGTGGCTTTAAACTGAAAGAGGGCAGGTTACTGCTTAGATTGGATATTAAAAAGAAATTCTGGTTGATGAGGGTGGAAAGACACTGGGGCAGGTTGCCCAGAAAAGCTGTGGATGCCCCATCGTTTGAAGTGTTCAAGGTCAGGTGGGCTGAAACTTCTAGGAGCTTGGTCTAGTGCAAGCTGCCTCTGCCCATGGCAGGGTGTTGGAGCTAGGTGGTCTTTAAAAGTCCATTCCAACCCAAACCATTCTGTGGTTCTGTGATAACTGAGAACTGTGTCCTGGTGAAAGCCTCGTGGTTTGTTAAGGTGCTTTTGAAATCCCACATCTTGCTGGCAGCGGGTGAGAGGGGTGAGTGGTGAAGACAGCAGGTTGTTCCTGTGCTGCAGAATTGACATTCACGTGCTTTCACGTGAGTGTTTGTCCACATGGTATAGATGGAGTTCAGCTGGGAAGGTACTTGCTTTTTAACCCTGTGCTGGAGGTGTGGCTTTTCTGAGATCTCAGATGGTGTGGGGATTAGAGCAATCCAGCAGCCTTGCAGTTTGATAGCTTTTCTGAGGCTCCACTTAAGATGCAGTATGCGTTTCTTCATCCTGATAGAGATAATGGGTTTTAAGCAATTACACCCAGGCTAATTCCTTTTGATAAGAGCTCTACATTATCTAAAAAAAGAATCCTAGCCGCCTGGGAAAGAACAATGTAAATGTCTCTCTCACGGACTCTTTCATTTGCTCCTCTCTGATATCTTCAGATGATAGCTGCAGATCTTTCAAGCCATAAAAATCTATCAGACTTTTTTTAGGTAAGGGAGTGTTGCAGCCAGGGAGGTGTAACATGACTGTTTACTTGCAAGGTACGGAGGGAGCCCTGTGTGCCTCAGAGGATCCCAGGATAGTGTGGTGATCACAGCTTTGAGATAAAGAATCAAATTTGGTCTCTTTTAAAGGAGCCCCTTGTTCCTTCCCTGTGCAGGCTGTCTGGTCGCAAGGTCTGGGTTGCTTCTGCTGATTAGGGCGATCTGGGTTTTGTAATTTGGAAAGAATAGGAATAGCTTACCATTTTATTTAGCATACATCCCAATCCCTGCTGTGTGTTTGTCTGCAGTGGAAAGACGGATATGATGATGTCATGTGTTAAGCAGGAATGGTAAGGGATCTCACTTATTTCATTTTGGTTTTTACTTTTCTTTTTGAGACTAATATGGAAATTTTGATAGTTATCTGCCTTTCTGGTACTTCAAGAACTTCCCTTTTCAGCTTAATCTCTGACTTTTCCTCTCAGACTTTCCACTGTAGTGTAGAAAATTTAATTGACTGCATTTAAAAAGTGGAAGAAATACCAAAGTAAAATGTTTGTTTAAATTTGCCTCTTCTAGGAAAATCATGTTATTTCTATATTAAAAAAAAAATTGCCTTAGGAATATTGAAAGGTTTTCAAACGTTGTAGGCATGTTTGGTATAACTTGTTCTTTCTCTCCCAGATAGTCACTGATGACATTCTTGATGTGTAGCTGCCTGATTATAATTGAAGCTGAGAGGAGAGGCAAGGGGAAGAGGGGCAGATTGGAGATAAGGATTGTAATCTCCTGTGCTGATACGCTTTGGCTCTCCTTCCCAAGAGGAGAGCCTGTGAATGTGTGGCATGCTGCCTGTCCCTTCACCTGCCTGCTCCCCAGGGAAAGTTGCTGCATGCTTCCCAGCAGGAGCCTGATAATTTCTATTTTAAAAATTGAGGAAGAGTATTTGAGTGGACCACACTCTGGTGGGCTAAAAAAAAAAACCAAACCAGGCAAATATAATTTTTTTTTCTTCAGTTTGGAAAATGGCTTCATGCATTGCAAACAGCATAGTTAAGGAGTTCAGTACAGAGGTGAGAGGTTTGCGATTTTGCTAGAGATAGGAGGCAGAGTGCACAGCTTTAATGGTGAGGGATCCATTGCTCATACTCCATGTGGCACAAGAAGAGGGTTGTCCCTGCTCAGCCCACTCCCACAGTGCTGCAGCAAGGGTTGCCTCGACTGGAAGTAAACGGAGGAGTTCAGGGAGGGAGGGAGGATCGTTACCACCATTTGCGAAGTTGGCTGCAGTGGTTTTTTTCCTGTCATAAACTGTTGTGAATTTGAAAGGGCTGCTGGGTATTTCCTCCCCAGACATGGTAATGTTTAGTTGGCAAATGAAACAACCTTTTGTTCGGGAAGCTCTTTTGAGATGAAAGGCGTCAGCAAAGTTGTCGCTGTGTCTCCTGTGACTGCCTTGGTTGAGGAGCTGGACTGTGTGTTCTGAGTCTTTCTGATGCAGAGGCTCGAGTGCTTAGTCTGAGCCAATTTACTCATTCGTTAGCTCTTACTTTTTTGACTTTAATTGGCTTCCTACTGCATGTCAGATTGCATTTTCCTTTGGCTGGCGGATGTGGAGGCGACCTCCTTCTCTGGGCTGCTACAAGAACATGTTTTCTTATTAGATAGAGCTGTCTGGTGCAGGCTGGGGGGAAGCACCTTGTGGGAGAGAGTGCTGAAGCACAAGTGTGTTCTTTGCAACAATACCTTCTCAGCCTCGCAGACAACTCCACGGGTTACTTTTCGTCTTGTTCTTTCATAAATGATACACAGATGCAAAATGTATATGGAAATGAAGCTCCTAAAAGACTTTCAATATGTCCCTAATGCAAGGGGAAATCCACAACCAGCCCTTTCCTTGAGGAGTTTTGTAGCTTGTTGAGAGTTTAAACAGATTACCTGTCCTGTAGATCCTGGACAGTTTTGCTGCCTTGTTTTCTCGGTTATCCTAAAAATGACAGGTTGCTGTTTAATGCACTCAGATTGACTTCACAACCTATCTATTCAGTCATCTCCTTTCCTTGTTCTCCTTTTTGGAAAGATTTCATTTAATGCCAGCAATGAGATGGTGTACCTGGATGGTGGGACAAATTTATGAACCATTGCTAGGGAAAAAATAATAGCCCAAAGCTGCCTTGCCTATGTCTGAGCTGTCTTGCCTCTGTCTTACTAATATGGCAGACCTCAGTTTATTATTATTCTACCTCGAGCCATGCTTTATCCCTGTTTCTGGTGGAGTATTTAATGCATTCCCATGGGAGAATCCTCTAATCAAGTGCTTGACAAATACCCACTAGGGCTCTGTGGTTCTTACATTTGCATGTTTCTGGCCCAGCCCTGCGAAAGGACCGGTGTTGCCTGGTAGTGCCATCACCTGTCCAATGAGCCCAAGGAGCACGTCCCATGCCTTGTGTTTGTGTGCTGCCCTCCTCAGAGGGGCTCCAGTTCCTTCCGTTTTGGAAAGCAGATCCTTGCAATTTCATCTGGTGGTCTGGTAACTCAGTAAAAATGAAGTTTTGTATTTAGGCAGTTAGCCTTGTGCTTGGGCAAGTTTGATGTCCAACACTAACTCAGATCCATTTACTGAGTTCTTACTAAATACCCATCTTTGGTGGGGTCAGCGATGCTGAAAAATACAGAATTGTCAAAGTTCTGTTGTTTTCTGTCACTAGTGTTTACATTGTTTTGTCCTCCTCCATCTGTTTCTATAGTTAAATGGGATTCAGATGAATTCATTAAGAACCTGTCACCTTATATTACCGGTGAAATATATTGGGTGTCATGAAAAATAAATGTTTCCAACAAATTTACAGAGTTTAAGGCTCTTGTATCATGACTGCTCTGGGAAGGTGAGGGGGTGTATGAAAGTAACACAGGGCTCTGTAAGAATAAAATATTTGTTAAAGCTCCTCACCTCTCTGCCAGAGTAATGTGGAGCTCACCTTTTGCCAAGATCGGTGTCTGTAGCTACTTCTGCCACAGTTACATGAAATGTTCATCCCTAATGCGCAGCAAAGAACACAACACCTTGTTTAGTCTCTAGGGATGCTCTTGCTGCAGGACCAAAGGCAGAACCTTGAATTCACTGCCTGCTGGGTCACTTAGAAATGCAGCTCACTTTTGGAGTGTCTGCCCTGTGCACGCTCCTCCTCACTTGTGGGGAGGGCACAGCAGCTGCTCTGCAGGAAGTTCTCATTCTCTTATTTGCTGATGTTGCCTCTGCTCCTGCCATACTAGAATCCTGATTTATCTTAGCAGTAACAAATGTTATTGGGTGGAAAGTGTAAAATTCTGTTACAACTCGTCCCTCTTCCCTCCTGCAGCTTGTTCTACTGCCTTCCTTCCAGCCCTGGGTTAAGCAGGAATTGCTTGTGGGACTGTACTGTGGGGAGGGGGGATAGTCTTGGCTTTACAGATCTGGTGAGGACTCCCTGTGCTCCTGTCTTTTCCTTTGGCTCCCCTTTTCGTAGGAAGGTGCTAATCACCCCCTACCTTCATCTAGTGTCAAAGGGTCTTTAGTGACCTTGGAAGAAGAGAAACTGAGCTGTCGGTGCTAATCTCAAACGCAAATGTGCAGCCCTTGCCACATTAGTCATGCCTTTGTCACCTCTAGATTGGATTAGTGCAGTGCACGGTATGTGGGTCTGCTGCTGAAGACACACGCAGAACAGTGTTGTCTGCTTGTTTTAGTGTCACCACAGAGTGTTTTCTGGAGAGATGTCAGTGTTTGAAGAGGGCCCTCAGTCAGGATCCTGAGCTTCTCGCAGTGGTTTGCTGGAAGCTGGTTTGACTGTCAGGCTTTAAAGCTTACCTGCTGCTGCTACCGCTTTCTGTAAGAGGATAAGTTGAAGGATTGAATGCAACTTAAGATTTAGTGAAGAAGTATATCAGAGCCCTGTAGTTTGCTTTACTTTTTGTTGATTGTTTTTCTGTATGGATGATTTTACGATTTTAGCGTGGTGCTTGGGTTAGGAGATGTGTCCTTGAAGACATCTGGCTGTGGAGCAAGACATTGACAGTGGAGGTTTTCCTCTCCAATGCACGTGTGAATGGTGCAGAAAAGTCCAGCTTCCTTGTTAGGACTAGTCAATCACTTGATCAGGTATATAATAACAGTCTTCTGGGAGGGATAGAAGGGGTAAGAGATTAACCCCAGTCTGCATTACAAATAAGTTTAATGAAGTACTAATGTTGAATACAGAAGGTCATGGCAATGAGGAAATTGGGCTGTTATGACTGAGCCTGTACACGTGAACAGCCTGCAAAGTAAAGAGCATGGTAGGAGTTCTGAACTGGGGAGGTAAAGGCAGTGTCAGTCCTTGGTTCAACTGCTTGCTGAACTGTAACTGCAAATAAAAATATGCTTTTTCTCTTGCAGTTATTCTCAGTGTGGCTTTTTAGCTGCTTGTGTAGCTTTTAAATGCCCACAGAAACCTTGTTCTTTAACACATCCTTCTCCATGCTGCTCTGGAGGGGACAAGCTGTGCTTTATAGCAGGTTCCCCAGTGTGGGGTTTCTGTGCACAAGACTCTTTTACCAACACTTGGATACCTATTGGCATGATGGGCCTAAGCCAGCAAGTGGGGTCCCTATCTACAGCAAGAAGGTGTGCAGAGTGATGGGAGGGGAAGGGTCAGAGAATATATTGGTGTTCATGTCACTAGCTGGTGGCTTTCCCGCTGAACCTGGTGAATTGTAGCAGATGTGGGTTGCTGTACTTTGTGTGTTGGGGGGTTGTTTGTTTAAATTTGGCTTTTCCTCTGTGGTGTCTCAGATCAGCCTTTTGATCCAACTGCTTTTGGTGTTGTTAGACGTCTACTTGGTTGTATCAAGATCTGTCTTTCAGTGTTCTGGCTTCTGTTTTACCTGGCTGTTAAAATATTTTGCTATGGATATGGAAGGGGTGGGATGCAGTAAGCTGTTTACGTTTGGAGGCTGAGTTTAGGTAGTACTCATCTCTGAAGAGATTTCTGTGGTTGGAGTTATGAATCAAAGCAGTTTGCTCTTTGGAGAAGTAAGGACCTGCCAAAATCCGTGTGCAGCTGCTGGGGTTATTCTCTGGCCTACAGAGCCAAATCAACCAGAAAAGTCTCTTGCTGTGTCTTTGCCAGGTCCTTTGGTTTGTTAAAGTGGTTCACACTTTTGCCTGGAGCATATCATACTGCTTTGCCAACCTTCTGCAGAGAACTGGTGCTGTCCCTCTATCCTTCTGGTGAGACCAGAAAACACAGTCTGAGCACGGGGTGTTCCTCTGCTTTGGAGGGAGCCTGCTCTGCCATGCTCCCAGGTTCTGGGCCTTCACCAAAGAGGGAACGTGTGCTAGAAACAGGTGTGGTTGCAGAAGTCCACTCAAGCAAACCGTGTCTGTTATAATCAGTTCTTCCTTTTAAATCAATTTGGAGGGCAAGGAATGTCACCTGTGTGAGAGAAGCCGTGACCCTTCAGGGCAGCTGTGACTATACTAATTTCTGGAGAATGTCAACTTAGAATTCTCATGGCCCTTAATCTAGGGGAGAATTAATTTCCTACTTCAGAGTCTCTAATGGTATCAGCAGAAGTCTTATAAAAATTCCTGATTAGATTATGCCCTCATTGTAGTAATGAAAACCACTTATTAATGTTGTTTAAACATCTTGCGTAGCACTTGCCTTGTAGTAGAGAAACTGTTATCCACTGGATCTATGGCTAATTCTCTTCTTCTTTTTTTTATCTCTTTACAATTTTTTCTCAGTCAGTATTATGTTACCTCATGTGGTATTATATAAACAGTAAAACAAAGATTGCCCACGCTAAAAATGGTGTGTTTAGGGGCTCCTGCTTCAGTGAGATTAAATGGTAATGGGAAATACTGCTCTTACTAGTTCTTGCTTTCTGCAGAGTGGGATGCCCAACCTTGGCATGTTTAATTCCTGGTTTTTTCCTGGTTGAAGCCTGTCCTTAACTGTGTGTTACTCTCCATTCTCCTGCCCAGCTTTCTGCAGAGGGCGCATTGTGAGAGTGCCCAAAGGTCCCCTCATTCGAGTGGTGGGCACGGAGGTGGCGATCCCTTGCAGCGTGAGTGACTATGATGGACCCAGTGAGCAGAACTTTGACTGGGAGTTCTCCCGGGACACTGCCTTCGTGCGGATAGTGAGTACCTGGGATTCTACCTTCACCTCTGAGGAGTACCAAAAACGCGTGGGCCGCGGGGATATCAAACTGAGACGGAGCAGCAACGATGCTGTGGAACTTGTGATTAGGAACATCCAGCCAGCTGACCAAGGGAGATACAAATGTTCCACGCCCAGCACTGATGCCACCGTTCAGGGAAATTATGATGCAGAGGTCCAAGTGAAAGGTATTTCTGAAGAGTGAGGTGTGCTTTAAGTTTGTTTTTGATATTGATTGTAGATGTACCCTTAAGAATGTTGACTTTCTGTTGTTCATGGTCATTATGAGTTTTATTTGTTTTCTTCTTCTCATTCCTCTTTAATTCTCCTAAAGCCAGAATTGAAAATTGGAAAGTATGATAGCAAAGGCAAGTGAGGTGAAGAAGTGAAGAGAGGCTGTTTACCATAAACACCACATTTCTTTTTTCTGTCTAGTAAATATGTAAATAAAACACTAAGTGGTGGGTTTTCTGAAGGTGTCTGCAAATATTTCATGTCCCTAAGCCTCCTGGTAGAGAAGCTAAGTTCAGGTAAAAACCACAGGCTGTCTTCTCTCAGTTTTAGTGTCATTTAGGGATCTTTTTGTATGAAGGAAGTAATCTTCCTTTTCTCCTTTAGCATGTTGATGCTACAGTCTTATCCTATCTTTGCTCTATCACTTAGTATTTTTCAGTATTAAATTTGGACACTATTTCTTTTCCCATGTCTTATCTGTTACTCCCAGGAATATCAAGATTAGTTTTGCATGGGAATAGTCAAAATGATGATGTTTGGATGAGAAACTAAAGCGAGTGGAAGGCTAAAATGAATTCTTGTCTTGGCTTATTTGAAGCAGAGCACTTCCTTTATTGCTTTTTCAGCTGAATTTCCTTCTTCCTGAAATATATTTATGAGTGGAAGAAGGAATGATTGGCGAGGTGTTGCTCTGTGGTGGTTTTATTGCCTCATATCTGAACAGGTCACTGTGGGTGTTCTCTTCTTGATTCTGTTTTATGATGCTTGTATCTTTTGGTTTTTTTTTTTCCCCCAAATAGTGATTTCTGATGGCTTGTCCGTGAGCGGTTCCAAAGCTCGCTCCTCGACATCTCTCCGGCTGTCTGAGGGCGACTCCTTCAAGCTGCGCTGCTCGGCGCTTACCACCTCACCGGAGCACACTCACCTGCACGTGACCTGGCAGATCAAGAGTGGATCCTCTTGGCAGGACATCCTATCTTTGACTCACGAGGGCAAATTCCAGCCGGGCCCCGGCTACGAGGAGCGCTACCGCAGCGGGGACATCCGCCTGGACACTGGGGCCAACGACACGTACCGGTTATCCGTGTCCCAGACTTCCTCCGCGGACGGCGGTGCCTACAGGTGCCTCGTGAGCGAGTGGGTGAGAGGGGCCGATGGCTCCTGGCAGAAGATCCAGGAGAAGAGCGTGGAGATCGCCACTGTGTCGATCCAGCGCACCGGTGAGTGTTCCTGGTGGGCCAGGGTCCCAGCGCTGGGCTGTGCCCAGACTCTGGTGCTTTGAACGAAGTGAAGGTGCATTCCAGCAGAACCTCAAGTGCTGTTTGGATAGCTGGCCTGTTTACATCCTTGACATAATTCTTCTAGCTTTGTTTTGGGGAAAAGGGGGTTGATGGCATGGAAGGATTGCCTGGAACCTCTTAGATGCCTAGATCCAGATTTTATCTCATCCTTCGTTCACTTCAGAGTGCTCATGGTTTTTGTATTTCTTAAATAAACATTGTATTTAATGCCTGGTCACCCCAAACCTTCCCTCTGCTCCCTTACTAACGTAGGGTTCCATAGCACTAAACAGCTGCACTTCCCCTGTGAAAGTGCCTTGTGATTCAGTGGTAGATGTGAAGCTTTTCTGTATGTTGTTTGTTAAAATAGCACGGAAAGATCAAGAGAAAGGAGGAAGGCAGTGATAATTTAACAGGGCAGATTATCCAGTGATTTTTATCACTGGTCTGAGTGCTCTGCTGTGTTGGCAGGGGTCTAGGACAGTAATGGTTCTGTTAAGCACATCATTGCATGCTTGGCTAAGGAGACAAAAATACATGCAGCACTATGCTGAGGATATCCAGATATCCCTGCCCATACAGATTTCAGGACTAGATGCACTAAGCACTTGATTGCATTAGCATTATCACTGCTGGTTGGAGGAGGGAGAGCGAGGGTGATGCATCTTATCACTCAATAGGTGGAAAAACAGGCAGTAATGGTCCCTCAGAAATATGAGATTATCACGGTATTTTAGAACTGTTCAGACAGGAAGGGTATCTTTTCATTTTTGTAATCCTTTAATCACTATAGGGAGAACCCAAAAGTCTGGGGTTTTTTTGATTGGCTCATTTGGATGTAGTTTTAGTGTCTTGGTGGTACTCAGCCTGTGAAATGACAGGATCAGTCTGCCCCCTCCTTTTCAGGGTGTCTGTTGCACAGCAAAGCTTGCAGGTGCTCTCTGCCGATGCAGGACTTACCTAATTAAATGCTGTAATTCTCTATTTTGTCACACTTTTGCAGTGTCTCGTTTAAGTAGGTGGGGCTTAATCAGTGGCTGAAAACAGCATGAGGCTGGTCAGGACCAGTAGTGGTGCAGTTTTTTGATGTGGTTTGGATGTGTGGTTTGTTTGTTGTGGGGGGTTTTGTTTGTTTTGTGGTTTGTTTTGCTTCGGGTTTTCTTGCCTTCATTTTAAGCTCAGTCATTAGCAGCACTGGCACTTTGTCAGGGGCATGAAGGCTTTTTTAAAGTTGTGCTAAAGGGGGTAGGTTATTCTCCAGCAAAGTGCTGTATACACATCCTGCAGAAGGACTCGAAGAGCATCTTGTGCTGACATCTGAAATCTCTGCACTTGCATGCTAAAATGAACTTGAGATGTAAATGGTTGTATGCCTATGGGTAAACTCTCTCCAAGTCCCTGTATGTGCATATACTGCCAGATTTTGAATGCCCGTCACTTCCATGAAGATGGAAATGTTCCTTGGAGAAATGTTGGTCTTAACCTTGCAGATGAGTCTTATTTTGTATTCTGGTGTTAGTCTGTTAAATTAGCTAGGCTTTCCTAGTGATTTCAACCCCATGATAAGACAGTGAGGCAAGTCCCAGTGAGAGATTAGTCTGGATTTGGTTTCAGCACTCAGGTAGGGCCTGCTACCCTCTGTTCAGTCTGACTGCTCTCTGTTATCAGGTGGTGAGGGGTGAGATGAGCATTGCTTGGTTTTATTGGCAATAGTTCTGGCTGCTCAGTTTGGCTCTGGCCTTTGTATGTTGCCTCTCATTCCAGATGATAGTCCAAGGAAGTTTACACAGATGGGGAACTTTTATGTAGTAGAACATGGTTTTACACAGAAGTCACTGATCTCAGCAGAGACACAGCTGCTGGTTTAAAGCAGCTATCTCTGTCCTTGCTCATGCTGAGAAGAGCCATGGCTGTAGCAGCCCTGTCTGCTGGCCTCAGTGGAGACTAGGAGCAGCTGCATCCCACACTGTGGGAATGGTGCTGCATTGAGGCCCAGATCTAATCTTTAGGCAGTGTAGAACGAGGGAATGAGCAGGTGAAGGCATGTGGTAGCCAGGTCACTTGATGAATGATTTGCACTGAGGCTTACAAATGTACACACACAGTGCCCCTGGTTCACTGCTCACCAGTAACTAAAGCCGGGTTTTCTTCTCCTGGTCTAGACACTGTGATTCCGTGGTTTTCTTCTGACATTCTGTATCTGGTCCTGTTTGAATGCTGGCTATGACCGTATGTGATGTGTATATTCAAAATATTCACTGGCCAGTGGTTGTTAAGTGTGTTTTGAGTGGCTGTTGGTGTTGCTTTAAAGTCCCCAGTGTGTGTTGTTCTGAGCAGTAAGCGGAAAAATCAGCAGTATAGGGAGTTACTGCTGCCTTCAGTTTGCTTCCATTTCATGTTTTTGCAGCACACCTGAGGTCAGTCAGGATTCCAACATGTGGCCATGGCTACTTCTCATCTAAATCTGTTTGAGGAGCTCAAAAATGTCAGCAGAAACCATGCTGAGTTCCAGTGTAGTTCGTGGTGATTTCTGTAGATGCTTTGTCTTCTGAGGCATGGTGCCAAAGCGCTTTGACCCTCCTGTGAGACTGAAAAATCCTGTACACGTTTTCCTGCTGTGCAAAGGTGATGTGTGGTCTGTGGTTGAGACAAAGCCTTCATGGACCACTTGCTGTTGAGTTATAAAAATGCTGTTCTCCCTCCCTTTCTCCCCTCTGCCCTCATCACACACACATGCTTGACTGATAATGTGCTTTGCCCTTGTGATAGATCACTCGGCTCAATATCCAACAGGCATTTGAAGGTAGGGCTACTGAGCCTCTTCAGAAGCTCCCGTTGTAGAATGTGAAGTCCTGGATAACTTATAGTGAGCTCTTTTTATGAAAAGCAACAAATAAAAAAAATTTTTTTGTTTGAATTTTTGTGTCTCTCTTTCCAAGCTCTAGATGTGGTCATCTCAACCAGCAATGTGTCTGTGACCGAAAGAGACTCTCTGGATCTTACATGCAACATCACAACAGACAGAAGTGGTATTTTCCAGGCAGAGGTGATGTGGTATTTTTCTGCCTCACCTGACGACACCTTGTCAGATGCTCAGCTCCTGCTGAGCATGGACCATGATTCTGTTGTCAGCGATTCAACTCTCATCAGCCTCAGCCACGTGGACAGGAACTCCTATCGCCTCTTGGTGCGTGATGTGGATGTGGAGGACTCCGGCTACTACTTCTGTGAAGCTGCTATCTGGGTGCCACTGCACAATGGGAGCTGGCACAAGGTGGTGGAGAGGACCTCTGCACCAGTCAGTGTGGTGGTGACAGCATTAGGTGAGTGATTCTGCTGTCAGACTTCATGGGTAATGTGTCCCTCAATCCTTGGCCCCATCAGAAAAGGGAGAGGAATCTCTTCTGCACAAGTGTTTCTCTTGTTTGCATCTATTATCTATATGTAGGGATCTCTCTTTCACATATAATAGATACTTCTCTTTATGCAAATATCCTTAGAAGTAGAGTTACCTGGGAGAAATACTAAAAATGGAACTCCAGTAAAACTTCTTAAAAAGCCTATTGTTTTACAGATAGGTCTGGGTATGTCAGCCTACCCAATCTGTTCCCTCCTTTATTCTTGGGGAGATAATAGCTTCATTTTAGAGGCACTGAAATTCAGGATGTTGTTGCAGAATGTTGTAGGTAAGGTATATGCACCTGCTGGAATTTACAAGGTGTTGGTGGTGTTGGAAGCATGAATGAAGCTGGATGTGAACTGGCAGAGTGCTTGGTGCCTGTTCCCAGCTCTTGACTGGATGCGAGCAGCCGGGCCCAAACCCTTTCAGATCCTCTTGTCATGAGAAACTGGTGGTACTGTCCAGTTACAAAGGCAGAGCTCCTCCAACATAAAAGAGCTGAATGAGGCCAGCATATAGAGAGCCTGTTTTTCAGCAATAAATAGCTGTGCCATAAGGTTAAATCCCATCGACAATGACTTTAAATGTTGCATTTTAGCATTGTGCGGAGCAGTTGAGCCGTGGCCGTCTCCAAGTACACTTGTAATGTGTACTAGGAGTGCACAAGTGATTAATGTCTTCATTTCCTGTCCTCATTCAGCCATCCACATTTCACATTTAACTTGTGAGTAGCGTTCCCTTCTTCCCCCACTTGTGTGCATGTGCAATCATGCACGAGTGTTCACGTGTGTACAGATGCACTTGCATGCTCATGTGCTTTCTTGTAGTGCCTGTGCCTGTAGGACTATTCCTTACTCTTTTCATTCCAATTTGGCGTTATTTGGGAACAGGAGAGAAATAAAATCTGCTTTTCAGCAGATGCAGATGCTTGGTTGCTAGGGAGAGGGAAAGTAGAATAAATTTTCGGCATTCGAGGTTTCCAACTGCATCCAGAATTCACCAACTCCTCCTCCTTAATGGAAGTTAAGAGTTCCTGGAGTATTAAGTCGTTGAATTGTCAGTGAGGCTGTTCTTTGACAGCTGACAGAGTGGAGGAATGAGGTTTATCCAGCCAGCCTTTTATTCTTTCTAAATCCTCAGTTTGAGTGTCTGTCAGGGTGAAGCGCCTGTCTGGAGTGGTGCTATCAAAGAGAAAACTCTCTTCTTAGGGTCCTTCCCCTGCCCGCAAATAAAACAAACCTGAAGCAATTTTCTAAGAACTCAAGATTCTTGCGGCTTTTTCCTTCCTGTGTCCCTGTCTAGAGAAGTGTATCTGCTTTCAGAGTCTTTGTTGCTGTGAAAATATTAGTTGGTCTTGAATGCCTTCTTTTTGGGGGGAAGGGGAGGCAAAGGGGGAATGATAATAGAATTGTAGAGTGCGAGCAATACATCATGAGGCCCTGGAGTAAACTAGTCTTTTGTGAATGAGAAAGGAAGAGCAGTATAGTGTTCCATGGGGGCTTACACCAGAAGTAGATTTTGGCCATCATCAATAATCTGTGCTTTGGCTGTAGCAGAATTCTGTGCATTTTCTTTTTATTTTGCCTTACTTACCCTGAAAATGTGCAGAAATCTCTACATGCTCGTTGGTAGCAGGTACTACAGACGTTGTAAGCAGTGCTTTTATGATTTTGTGTTACTTAATGCCACAGAAACCCACCATCAGTATTGCCAGATTCTCTGGGGTCTGGTGTGTATTGATGCTCTTGTTCTTGCTAGATGCAAGGACACTGCATGCCTAACACTTACTGGTGAGAGATCTTTTCTGCAGGCTGACATAGCAGCAGCCCAGCTTGTTTGCTACAATTGTTTTTATCCTTTGCATCTCAAGTCCAAAAGTGCACACGCACACAGAGTTTCCACAGCAGTTCTATTAAGATGCTTTATTATCTTGGCTCGTTGGTGAGCTAAGCCTAAGTTTTAGCCTTGGATTGCCTTCTCTGTCCCAATTATAGCTTCGGTTAATTGTTTCTAGGAGGGCAAAATGCCAAGTAAAACATAAAGCAGGAAATAAATACAGAGCGCTGAATACAGTTAGGCTGTAAAAGCCGTGTGATGAGTATTGGCCAAACAGTTGGGAAGCTGGTCATTTTTCTGAATTATAGTAGACAGGAAGAAAAGAAATATTCTAATACTAGTAAATAAATATGTATTTCCTTTGTGGTGTGAGGTTCTTGCTGTAATCTTTTTCCTTTACTATCTCTGTAGTCGGAGAGAAAATAGTCATGCGGCTCCCTTATCGCTTTTAGGCTTTGGGCAGCCAGCTTTCAGATTTAAATACAACAACCCCATTCTTAACCCGTGAAATTCAGGCACTGATTTTCCAGCATGAGATATCCCAGCCTCACAGCTGTACAGCACATACTTCTCTATTCAGACTGTGAAGCTTTTTCTGATCTATACATCTTCAACTCTTATCCTACTTAGTATTTATTGATCTAGGTAGTATTTAAACTGCTGACCAGTGAAATTTGCTGTGCCCAGCTCTTCGTGCTGCCTGTGGCCGGTGATGTCTTGTGTCCCCTGGTTTGGATCTCTGTGTGGGTGAAGTGTTTGCTTTTCAATGGGCTGGTTTTTAACGTTCTTAAACTATTGTAGAGGCACAATGGAATGGTTGAGTGTGGAAAAGAAGGCATTTCAGGATGGGAGATACCTCTTATCCTGGAGAGATATTGGGGAAATGGGATGTCTCTGGTCAGTCCAAAGCTGAAGGATAACCAGTGTCCTGCTGCAGGCTGCCCCAGGTATTTGGCAGGTGCAAAAAGTGGCTGGCTGGGTTGAAACTGAACCCACAGGTGGGTTCTTAGGGTCAGGCCTAAAGGAGGGAATTATTTTGCTCAACAAGATCTCTTAGTCCTGATTTTTCTGAAGTGGTCTGACTAGACCTTTGAAATGGAAAGTCTTGTTTGGAAGTGCAGGCCTAGGGGTACCTGTGTCAGACTGGTGCAAGTCTGAGAATCAGAGTTCAAGTTCCAAGGTCTTGTAAGAAAAATGCGTATTGTAGCACTTGGCTTTTGGTTTGGAGGCTAAAACGGGATGTTAGAAGTTACCGTATCTTTTAATAAATTCTGGCATTTTCTCCCTTCTTGTAGCTTCTAACCTGTTTCTTCTGTGTTTCCTCTCCTGCAGAGCCAGACTATGACGTGTTCCTGAATGCCTCTAAAACACCCAAGTTTTCGGATGACCCCACAGAGCTCAGCTGCAGGATCACAAACGTACAGGACACCGAAGCAAACATCCGCTTCACCGTTTCCTGGTACTACAGGCAGCCCCTGCCCGGTGACGATGTGGAGACAGAGGAGCTCCTGGCCACCATGGATGCAGACTGGACTCTGATCCCTGGGGACAGGGGCAGAGAGAGGATTCAGAATGGGGAAATAATCTTCTCTAAAAAGTCTGCTGACACCTTCAGTCTGAGAATCCAGTGGACTTCAGAAAGTGACAGAGGGGATTATTTCTGTGTCATCTCGGCGTGGAGTAGGCACCGCAACAACAGCTGGGTGAAGAGCAAAGATGTGACTTCTGCGTCTGTCAACATTTTCTGGGCTACACAAGGTAGGAACTTTGCACCTGGGTGGCTGAGAGTAGGCTTGTCAGCCAGCAGGCCTGCTGATAGGCTTTGGAAGAGGGGTTCTGTGTTATGAAGATCTAAAAATGCTAACACTTGTGTAAAGGCCTCTTACTTGTGGAGGGGAATAACTGCTTAACAGCACTCACCAGTTTTATGCAACAGTTTGGAGTGGAAGTGCAAAGGAAGAGACACCATCGAAGGAGAGATTCCATCAAGCTGCTGAGACTTCCAGGAGCTGGGCTGGAAGTGGCAGGGGTGGCATCCAGCAGTGTTGCTGTGGTCATTGCCTACTTCCATGGCTCGGAGTATTTTAGTCTCTTTAGGATGCATCTTGCTGCTAACAATAGGGTTGTATTGAGGTGAAAAGAGGAATGTCATTTCATCTTCTCTGTCTGACAGTTTGAGAGTTGTGGTTTTATTCTTCTCTTCTACAAGCCCATGTTTAGAAGGCAGTTCTGAGGAAGTTCATGGGCATAATACTACCAGAGTATCAAAAAATAAGTGGGTAGCAGAACAAAGTAATTCAGTGGTTTGCTTGGATCTTGATCTTTTTTAGGCAGAAGTGAACTAGCTCTAGTCAGTATTTAACTGATTCTGGGAGCAATTTTTACAAGCTTGATAGTTACCTGAGGTTGCTTAACTCTGGTTTGAAATGGGATCTGTGTTTCCTGGATGTCCTGTAGTGTGATACTGTTTTGGCTCAGAGTGAAGTCATGCAAAAGGGTATGTTAGAGAGCATCAGAAAGATTAGGATAACCTAGGATATAACGTCTTTGGCAAAAATCTATGCTTAGCTAAGCTGCATTTATCTTGATAGATTTGTTTAACAGTCTAGCTTAGGCATCCACAGGCAGAGAACTGTATTTCAGAGACAAGCAATTTGAAATAATTTTGAAGCTGTTTAGGGATAATCCCTGAACAGCAAATTGGAAATCTGCTGTGATTCTGCTTCAGTAGAGAGAGAGAAGTGATGGGCTGCTTGCTCAGTACTCCCTGCATCCCCAGACCAAGCATGTGGTCCAGGGAAAAGTTTGGTTGTTTTTTTTTTTTTTTTTTCTTTTTTCCCCAAAGCTGGCTTCTCCAGCAGGACTGAGAACTCTCATTAATGCTGGATGTTGGTCACAATTAGTTCAGTGTTATGCCACAACACGGAGTGTGTGTATGTGCATGCGAGTGTAATGGATCGTCACCTTCGGAGCAGCTACGGAGACCAGCTGGAGTTGAAAAGTCTCAGCCTGTGTTGACATTTCTGAGGGAAAACAAACCGTGACAGGTGTGAACATTCCCTTGTTTCTGGTTTTGTTCCAGAAACTCTGCTAATTTTGCAGCACAAATGTAAATGTTACAGTCCCCGTGCTGAAAAGTAGGTTTTGTTGGCAAAACTTGGGGTTGCGGGATTTATTACGTGAAAGCAAGCTCTGCTACAAAAACCTTCTCCTCCTGAAAAAGAATGTTATATGTGTATGATGTGGGGAGGGTGAAATATAGGTTTGATTTCCCTTTCTCTTCCACCCCTCAACCCCCTTCAGCAGCCCCAGATGCCTCTCTCTGTGTGCCCTGCCCCCTTGCCATATCCTGTTCCTGTGAGCTCCAGACTCGGCTGGGAGCCCAGTGCTGTAGCCAGCAACTATGAAGGAGTTAATCTGCTGCTGCCTTTGCTCTCTGACTGTTGTTTTGACGAGTATCTCTGGTGATTTGAGTCCCTAACTGCTCCCAGTGCTTATAAAAGCCAGCAGCCAGGCTCCCACGTGTTTGCCTAAGGAGAGAACAGAAATCTGCCTCTTCCTTGGATAGCTTGTGCCTATATAGAGACTTTTCTTCCATCTATTTCATTGCTTGCATCTTCTTTGTTGACTTTAGAGCAGTGCTTTGGGGGGAGGACTTCGGAGAAATCTCACTTTGAAAACGATTGTTCCGAGTTCTTGAGAAAGGAGAAATGGGTTTATATTGTGTCAGCAAAGAGGGGTGTTCAGAGCCTTTACTCAAAATGTAAACATCATGTGAAGATGCCCAAACCTCTTTTCTGTACATTGTATGATAAGTTGTGTGTTTGCCCGTTTTCACTTGGGGTTTTATTGTCTTTGTTTTCTATTTTATTCTGTGGGGACCAATAATACTCACACATCTTTCTGCTTACTCAGCTTTGCAAATGCAGCCAATTGCTATCATAGATCACCGTTGTTTTTGACATAGTCTGCCTGCTATGTTTCTTCCCCCCTTCTACTTTCTCCCCTGCCAAGGTGACAAAGAAGGCATCTCTGTCTCATCTCAGAAATTAAAAACATCAGTTGTATTGTGTTTTGCTTATTTAGAGTCCAAATTCCAGTCAGTGAAAAGGGGTAAAGGAAGGGAGGAAACCTTTTTTTGACTGGCTCTGTAAATCATTTTCAACCCAGAAAAAAGTTCCATACTCTAAAAGATAATTTTGTTTATTTATTTGAATATGAGTACTGCCTACATTTAGAACACAGATACTGAATGTGGAATCAATGCTTTTTTCCTAAACCAGTGTTGTCAACTTTGGATCTGCATGGAGTACTTTGCAGAAGAGAACATTATCTTTTAATTGAAATTCCAAATCCCAACGGGACTATTATTTGGGGTTTTGTTAATACTTCTGTCTTTAATTTACAAAATAACTATATTTAACATAATGTTACTTGTCCTAAATGTTTGCTCAGGCCCTCCCATCACACTTAATTGGGAGCAAGGGTGTCTTAATCTTGCAGACAGTTCTGCAAGCAGAGAACAGATAATCTTTCTGCCAACTACTTCTCTTTATCATTGCTGATGTATCACAGACACAGTGTCGTGCAGACACACAGTTCCTCCCAGGCAAAGAAATCCCCGTGGCACTGAGCTGCTGGGTGTATGTGCCAGTTTGGGTGTAGGAGTAAGGGAGTTCCTGAGGCCAGCTGTGGGTTCACGTGTCAGGCTGTGGTGCAGGCTTTGGTGTGCCTGTTGTGCTTCCAGAGCTGCTGGGTCTGCAGCTGTACCTCAGGGTGCTGTACATCCGCCTCCTACCACGGCAGAGCTGTGACTGCCTTGGTCTCTGCTGCATTCCCTGTGCTTGCAGCCTCGTTAGTGCACCGGGGGATGAGGGAGCCTTTATGAACACTGAGATTCTTGTCAGCAGCCTCAAGTAGCACCGTGAGGCTCCGAGGTTGCTGTCAGCCCTGGCCATCGTGCTGCTTTTCCAGCTGCAGTCAGAGGAGCGAGTGCAGGGAAGGTGTTTGCTGTTTTCTGAAGTCTCCACGCCCTTGTAGCTGTTGGGCTTCTCTAGAAATTCGCCTGGCTTAGATTAGGTGAAAACTGGTTTTGGTCACTACCCAGGAAGTGCTCTTGAAGCTGAGCACACACTTTGTGGTAGAGAGCAACAGGAGAATTACAGTGTGGCTTAACCACTTGGACTGGCCAGTGATGGAAAGCAGGCTCCAAAGTACACTTTACTCAAATTTTTGGCTAGGGTTTCTTCTGTTGCTAGCCCTCTGTCTTGGAGTAGTGCCCAAGCTTTGGGTATGGTTTACTTAGGAGCTCTTCCCCTACCACTTTCCAGCATAAACTGCAGATTGCAGACTCTATGTACCCAGCCAGGGTGTGTTTTATTGTACTTTTCATTCATGGAGCTTTACAAGAAGGAGATGAGACTCCACATGGGACTGCAGGTATGTATGCAGAGAGGCAAGCGTGCGGAGTAGCGGTCAAGACAGACATTGCTTCCTTGGCAATTCCAAGAAGATTAGAAATGAGACCTTAGGCTGCAGTTCTTGGAAGAAAATGCTCATTTGACCTCTCTGGCTCATCTTGTGCTGCAAGATCTGATGAGTAATTTCTGCTAACATAGGAAACATGAAGAAACCTTCCTTTCCCTCTTAATTTTCCGTGCAGATTACTGTTATTTCTAAGATAAATGCTAAATCTTTGGGCTGCCCTCTTGCTCATAATGTGCACTCTTCCACACAGAGACAGCTACGTGCTTTTCTAGGTGGGGGTGAAGGAGTGCTAATTACATTTCATCTGCTGCTACTGAAGGAGAACAATATTGGCACAGAACCAGAACGTTAAGAATGGTGACCCAGGTTTTTCTAGTTGATAGGATAGGGGGCCTTTTGTTGCTGTTGTTTTACTTTGCTATATATGCCGGTCTCTAATATTATGGCACATACAGAAACATTCCTTTGATCTTTTTTTGACTTTGTTGCAACAAGAAACATTCAGAACCGGTATGTGATGGGCTGTGTGTCCTCTTCTCTATTCTGTTCTGGATTTCTTATGATCTAGCAGAAGAGGGGGTGCCTCTGCCTTGTGTGCTCATCCAAACAAGAATCTCAGGGGTTTTTAAGGTAGAAAAATGCTTTGAAAGGACTTTCATAAGAACATATCTCCTTGTTCTCTGTTCAGCATTCTAATTTCTAACCCTTATGAACACTACCACTGTTCTCCAGCTGCATCTCTAGGCCTCAGTTGTTCTCTTTCACAAACTCTACCAATGGCATTTCTGCTGTTGTCCCATGCTACCACCACTCATTTCTCCTTTTTCTTTAGCAGAAATACTTGGTAAAAGCATTTTCTATTGCCTTCAAATAGAAAACCAAGAAAGGATGTCTAGGAACAACTTGTTGGGGACAAGGCACTGCCCTTTGTGCTGCTGCCTGACCTGTGGCTCAGAAAGTAGTGGAAGTTGAGGTGTTTGAAGCCCATGTAGTAGGGAGAGTTATCTCAGCTGTAGCTGAACTGCTCTGAACATGTGAGGGTATTTAGTCTTAAGCACATCTACTGGAGACCAGATGTAAAGTTTCCTTTTTCTGGTGTCTAAGACCCAGTGCTCTGATTGAAGATCAACAACGTAAAGAATATTTAAATAAGGAGGGATTTTTGCCCAGAGACTCCTCATATGGCCTAGAAAGCAACAATATGTGCCAGAAGAGTATAACTAGCTGTTTGTGCTTCTGCTTTTGGGACAAAATATAATTGCCTACTATATTCCTAAAATATGTGAAAAGCTGATCTGTGCTGGGCTCCTAAATACTGCAGCCTTACGAAGAGGGGAATATCAGAGTCTCATAGACACAGAATGAGGGAAAAATGGATTTGAAGTCTGGAGTCTGGTATTTGATGAGTGTTTTCACAAGGAAGAGGAGAATGACTCTATACAGCTTCAATTGCAATTGTACCCTGAGTGCCTAAATGTGCAACTCTTGTATTGTCACTTGCTTAGTGGGTGGAAGTGTGAGGGGGTTTGGTGTGGAGTATCAAATAATTCTGTGCTCAGCTAGACCACCAGAAGCATCTCAGCCTTCACTGCTCCTGCTGTTTCTTTATATAGCTTTGTACTGTGATCTGCTTTATACAGTCCTGATTTAAAGTTGTCATACCGGGTTTCTCATCTTGTGGGCTGTGTTTACTCATTGTGAAAACTGCTGCTTGAAGGCAAAACACTGCAAAATGTAATCTTGACAAATATCTTGTTGCTCTTGTGGGGAGGACATAAATATTACTGCATTTAAGTTCAATTTTGGGAAATGTGTTTCAATCTCACCATTGCTTATTTCCCTTTTCCTGAGAAGCTTCGTCTTGCATAAAGGGATTCTATGAAGTTTTTTAACAGGTCTACACTCTTTCTTTTTATAAAGGAAAGAAGGGAGGCTATGGTGCAGCAAAGTAAGTCCAGTTGGATTGGCTGTATTTTTACAATACTGCTACTTTCATGTATTCTGCCCCAGCCGTCCCTTCCTTAGGAGGAACCTTGATGTACAGGGTGTCTTTTCATCACAATGCCAGGAAACTAGCAAATCCCTTTCCTTTTATCTGATTCTGATTTCAGTCACTCCTCATTTTCTCAGTTTCTCACTGCGAGTTTGTATTTTGTGTGTCTTGGAGCTGTGCTCTGAGATGTGTAATTTTCCCAAACCTTGCAATTAAGGGATTTTTGGGATCGAGGAGCCAGTAGAGAATGGAGAACAAATGGAAGGAAACTAAGCAGTAAGTGTTCCTAGAACTCTTGATGTCAAATGGGCTGTTGGGAAATGTGAGGGCTTCTGGTAGGCTTGTATGCAAGTAAATGTACGAGAAGCAAGGGCAGGAAAGGCTGACATGGAGGCAAAGGTGTGCCTACATCTTTCAGCACAGGTGTGTGTGTGTGTATGGGGATGCCTGGAGTGGAGACTTCTGTTACCACCAACTTTTGTCATCTGGTTTCAGCTGGCTGTGTCTGGATTGCTGTTAAAGTGGCTTTTTGAGGGAAATAAAAGGTGCTACACTAAGTGCTGCCAATTCAGCAAGCGGCAGCTTTTGTCATTAGTCATGAGTATTTCACCAGTGCCCTTGTTATCCCGTCACTGAGGGTGCTCTTCCAGATCCATTAGACAACTGGGACTCTGAATCTTGTCTGATATCTTTACTCTTGAATAAAACAATCCTGGGGATCCTGTCTTGTTGCAACTGTGTATTCTGTTATCTGTTCAGTATTTGGTGTTCGTTTGAATTTGTGCATCTTGACCCAAACTGTTGTGTACTTGTGTGTGTGTGTGCACTGCTGAGTAGCATTCTAGGCTGTCCACATGTTTAGGTAAACGTGCTGGGATTTGTTCCTCCAAGAAAGGAACTCTGCCTGTCTGTAATCTTCTAGGTGCTGCAGAAACACCCATACCTATTTGTTAACCCTCTCTTGCTGCTTATTTCCTTCCCTCTTCAGATTACACGCTCACAGTGGAGGCGGTGAAATTGAAGCCATTCTTTGTAGCAGGCCACACCTTTGAGATGACATGCAAGGTGTCCTCCAAAAACATCAAGACGCCGCGCTATTCCGTCCTCATCACGGCTGAGAAGCCCTTCACGGATCAGTCGAACCCCAACGGAACCACGCGCATTATCTCCTTGAACCAGGACTCGGTGGTGCGGCTGGAGGACTGGACGGACCAGACCCGCGTGGACGGGGTGGTCCTGGAGAAGGTGCAGGAGAACGAGTTCCGCTACAGGATGTATCAGACCCAGATCTCTGATGCTGGGCTCTATCGCTGCGTGGTGACCGCCTGGTCTCCGGGTGGTGGTGGCATGTGGCGTGAAGCGGTGAATGGCTTATCCAACCCTATCCAGATAGACTTCCAGACATCAGGTTGGTACAGAACCTGGCAGCTGTGTGTCTGAGCCAGAAAGGGAGAGAATTCTGTGATGCTTTCTCATCGATTTCCCTGTGTCTCAGAAATACCTACTCTTCGGAGCAAATGGTGTGATGGCTCAGAGCTATGCTTGTCTCCTTTGGTGGCACTTGTGTCCTTTGTGCTATTGATTGTTTACAGAAAGATGTTTAATGAATTGGCTGTAATCATAACCCCTGGGTTTTTCCCTACTAATGCAGCTTTTATGGTCCTGCAGGCTCAGAGCTGGTTCTCAGTATGGAGCAACTGCTGCTGCATTTGCCAGCTGTATCACTAGATTGTTAGTAGTGGCTGCTCTGGAAGAACATTAATATAAACTGGATTTCTGTTCCAAAACAGACTCTATTAGCATAGCATTAAATTCCCTGAGCACACCTCGCTGTTGATGTAATTGCAGAAAATGGTCAGGTCAGGGTAACGTTTCAGCCATCTCAGTAAGCGTATCCTGCCACTGCGAGACCTTAGGGGTCCCTCGCGGCTGAGCTACAAAGCTCCACAAATTGGGATGAATTTCAGTACCCAGAAGGACATCCTGTTCCTCAATTGCTTGCTGAAACCCTTACCTTCAGCTGTAACAAAGCCTGCCCGTTGAGATTTTTCTACAGAGACGTGCCTGTCCTGATGTAATGTTGGGGGGAGGGAGAGACGGACAGCATTGATTTGGATCATCAGAGTTGCATGTTAACCCTGATTTCCTGTCATGTTATATTGTTGGGAAGTGCAAGGGAGCTGCTTTTGTAACACTGGTGCACGTGTGAGTGAAGGGCTCATCTCATGATTCGATAAACCAAGCTGGTGGGGTTTTGAGCAGGTTTTTTCATGCTTATAATCCCCTGGTAGTAGCAGGCTGTAACATATTAAGGGGATGTGTCTGTGTCTAGGCAAGAGCAACCTGACTTCTGGTTGCATCCACAACTAAGGTAATTGTTCTAGATGATGTGGTTCCTAAAAACTGAACTTGCTTATACGAGGCACGCTGGGAAAAGGACAAGGGCTGAGCATAGAGGGACAGCCTGGCAATGACATCACTTTGTAGGATGCTTTGAGATGTAGCATCGTCATACAAACCCTAATGAAGATGTAGCTTTGATCTAAGCTGGCCAGACAGAGGACATGAGCTCAGCTTCTTTCAGTTTTAGGTAATTTCTCAAGATGGTTTAGTGGGCTACAGTTTTAGCCTTATTACTCTTCATATCTGGGTCAGACACAGTGGGAGAGTAGCATTTGCAAAGGGGGTGATAAAAGAAACCAGCAAGAATGAAATCTGCCCTAAACCCCACCCTTCCCCTCCAAGCTCTTATGTGGATGCTTTCCTGCACTGAAGTGGTGGTTGGTGCCTCTCCCAACATTGCTTGGCTTGTGTCACTTTGAACTCCCATCCAAAAAGTTTGGTGGGATGCTACTGATACCCAGGGTTCAGAGGGAAATCTGCGAGCAATGCGAGGGAGGGAAGCGCGCGTGTGGTAGTCTTGACTTCTTTTTGCTGTCAGCCTCTCCTCCCAGCCCCTTCACCCAGATAGGATTTCTGGAGCGTGGAGTGAAGAAAGGGAGGCAGCATGTAGAAGTGCCCTGGGAATGTGTGAATTCCAGTAGCAGGGCTGGAGCAAGGGGGAGGGATGGTCCTGAAGCCCTGTCAGCCTTTCATTCTTTATAAAAGAATGAAGAAAGAAATGAGATCCCAGGCACAATTTGCTGGAGTGCTATTTCCCAAAATATTCTTGGCGTGTAGCAAAATCTGTCTTGAAATACCTGCAATTTTCTTTAATTGATGGATGAACTTTGTGTCCTTCAGTTGTTACTCAGATATCCCTGCTGGATATTCACCGCTGGGCATGATGAGAACATGTGATGAGCACAGTTAGAATGGACTCACTGAGGAATTATTATTTGGGAAATCATCTGGAATTAAGTACACAAGACAGAAGATGTTTTGTGGGTGTGTTACTTCGGTTTTGTTTGCTGAAGCCTCCTGTCTTTGATGCAAACTGAGTCAGGGAGCCAGAGGTAAATGGCGAAGTTGTGGAGCAGCTATGAAAGCACAGCTCAGATATCACACCCTTCTCTTACATCCTGTGGCACAAGCAGCTGTCAAACTTGTTCTTCAGAAAAGATAAGTTGGTG
This sequence comes from Ifrita kowaldi, assembly GCA_013398055.1. NCBI lineage: Eukaryota > Metazoa > Chordata > Aves > Passeriformes > Cinclosomatidae > Ifrita > Ifrita kowaldi. Next base: position 547,431 of record VZRS01003453.1, on the reverse strand, counting down.
CCAGAATTTCCCTAATGGCCATGGTGAAAAGCAGAACTGCTGAGGGAGCCAGTTGTTTCTAGGGAGAACTTCTCCAAAATTGGAGGGAGGATACTAATAGGAAAGGTGCAGGAAAAAAAAAGAGGGGCATGCAGCTTTCCAGGCAACTGGAAAAAAGAAGCTGGGGAGCACCAGTGTGCTAAATCCTGAGTTACAGGGAGGATGGGGTATCTTATGAGTGTTTGTCCCTGATAGGAAAATTGTTAAGGAGTCAATTGCACTGATTTCTCAAAGTGTAACAGAAAGACAACTTATCTATAACTGCTGGAGGGAATATAATACAGCACAGTAATTTTGAAAAATAGGATGTATTCCAGTCTCCTCCGTCCTCCTCCTTGAAATCTTAGGCTCAGCCAGCATTTTCAGCGTGCATCGTGGCTGGTGGAGTGGGGCAGGGATCAATACAGAAGCAGCATTTTCAGCAAAAGGAAGCCCTTAAAGGGTTTTACGTGAAGCTTTTAGTCCTAGGAGGAATTTCTTTCTCAGTTGTTTTTATTGATTCCCCTTTGATGGGGGATGGTGAGGCTTGCTGGGATTGGAAATCCTTCTCTCCAGTTTGACTCTCTCCCAGATCTCTCCGAGCTGAGTGATGTTTCAAAGAGGGTTTTTTAGCATGCATACACATTGTGCTGTGTGATCTCTCTGAATGGCAGGGGCCTGTGAGCTTTTCATATATGAGCTGGGGACTGCACACGTGAAACTTCAGTGTTTCCTGCCACAATAGGCTTGAAATGTGGCAGCGCTCTGAAATGTTTTTCCGTGAGCACCTGTGGAAAATGTCTCGCTCAGATTCTTTCCATTCAAGGCAGAACTTGCTGGCTGCTAGGAGAGATCTCCTCTCTTCTTTCTCCACTTGCTGTTGCAGAGGGACGTATTTATTCCATTTGGTTAATGATCTGAAATGTTAATGTAAAGGCATTTGTTTGAAGCACCCTGAACTAAAAAAAAGGAAACATGTATTTTGTCCACTGGACCATTTTGTTCACTGGCAGTGAGGGTGGGAGAGTGTGGTGAGGAGGAGCCTACTAGGTCATTAGTTTTCAAATATCCAGTCAATGGCAGATTGTTCTCTGCTGGATATATTTTAAGACCAGAGAGGATCTTGTGAATCCTCTGGTATGACCTCATGAATAACATGGATCGCTAGACCAGTTTTGTAAAATGAATGCCTTTTGTATGTCCAGCTGCTGTAAGCAAAATAAGCTTATCTGGGGGGCAGGAGAAGCTGTCTCATATGAAGAATTTAATATTCCCCAGTGCTTTTTTTTTTGTTTGTTTGTTTTCCCACTGTAGGACAGAGAGGTTCTGCCATGTCTTTTATAAAGGTTGCCCAGTGATGTGAGGAACAAGAGCAGCTGCCAGTGCCTGTCTTGAAATGTTCTCTTAATTTCATCGCACTGTTTCTACTCCAGTGCATCCTCTCTCCTCCCGAGCTTTTGGTTGATGTGTGTGTACACAGCCTTCCTTTCAGCCTGGAACACACCTGTCTTCTGTCCCTTGCTGTTCTTCTCAAGCCAGTGTAGGAAGACAGCGTCATAAACTCTGCTTTGGCATTTGTCCTTTAATTTTCAAACCCTTTTACCATGAACTGGGCAGCCCAGGTTAGTGTTTAGAATGTCTTTGCCCACTACACACTCACAGGGATTTCCACAGAAGTGACTTATTTTCCTTTCCCTTGAAGGAAGCAGAGAGAAGGAAGCTTTTAATCTCATGTTGGGAAGTGTGTTATGACAGAGACCCATTTGGAGCTTGGCTGTGCTCTGAGCTGTCTCTGCTCTGTGCCATTCAGCAGAGGGCAGAAAGTTCTGGAGAGGCAAAAATAAAAGGGAACTTGTAAGGGAAATATCTCAATGAAATCTTCAACTCTGGATTACATCTCCATGTGAGCTCATTGCACAGCAATGTATTATCGTTCACTTTGGAAGAAGCTGAGATAAACCAAGAGCTGCTGAAATATGAGCTGAGTATTGATGTTGAACTTGCAATTAAAATGAAATTATGCCCTGCAATGACCCCGAGAGATACTCAATTTCAAGAAGGGCGAACAGAAAGATTCTTAAAGGAAAGAAAGCTTAATCACGGAAATGAATGAAAAGCAGTGCAGCAGAAAGTCTTTGGCAAGAAAGGCTGGTATTTTCCAGCCACTGTTAATGGGCAGGAACGTGCTTTGTCATTGTGTGCCTTTGTGCCTGTGTGCATTAATTTGTAGCTGGAAGTAGAAACCACAGACTTAACTACTGAGGGCTTCTTCCAGTAACAGCTATTATGAGGCTTGGGGTAAAGCTTGTTAGGGAACAGCTTCACAAAGAAGCAGGGAAAGGGCAGGGGTCTGGAAAAGTCAAGGTGAAGAAACTTTTTATCTGGAGAAAGGCAGGTCATGGAATTCTCAGTTGAAGAGTGAATGATTTGGTGCCAGGGCAGAGATGAGTAATATTTTGGACGGCGCAGAACTCGTGGGTTGCATCAGTTGTTTTCCCCGTTGTGGTCTGTGGTGCTGTCTGATTGCATGCAGGGAAGCTGCATGCAGGAATTCCAGCTCCCCTGGTCACTAATGGACTGGGCACAGGCTTCTTGTGGGGAACAGTCTGCCCTGGGTCTCTGTTGTCATCAAATTGACCTTTCTCTTCTCTGCTTGTCTGGGAAACTAAAGTAGCTCGTGTCTGTGGGGAGACTATACCTTATTTCTGCAAAGAAGTACAGGGTAAAATGATAATCAAAGAAGACAAAACATCACCTAGGACCCTAGATAATTAGGATCTCTTTGTTACAGAACTGGGTTTTGACTGGCTCTTGGTTATTCTCTTTCCTTTTCCCATTTTTCTTGCAGATTTAAAGTGTTTGGATTACTAAGCAGGGAAGGAAAGCAGGGAGAGTGGGGTGACATCAGGTAAAGAGGGCTCAGAATTTTTCTCCAATTTGTAAATCCTTAAGTCGAGTAAATTAACTCGAGCAACTTGAACTCCTCCTTTCCACCCTGCAGCCCCTTCAGTGTAAATCTGATTGAGCACAAAGTAATACATTTTTGTTCTGCTAACAAACACTTTTCCCTTTCATTTTTATAGGTAGAAGAATTAGCATAGCACTTTTTAGCTGAAAACTATCACTGCAGGATCTGGCTCCTGGAGTTACCTTCCTGGTGAATCAACAGTTTGAGCATTGAGATCTAACATAAAAGGGAACATTTAGAGAAAAGTACACTGAACAAATCCTGATTCTGGAGCCTGGTTTCTCTTTAAGCACTTCTGGGTTTGTACTAGTAAACTTCTAACATCAATTTCTTCACTTCCTGTTTGAAGTTATGTAGTGTTTTTCAAGTGTTCGGGAGTCAAGAAATGCCCTGAAAACTCTTACTATCCTGACTGCAGCTGCTTTATAATATAAAATTGTTATTTCTTTACTAAAGAAAACTTCTTTTAGGGGTTGTATCTAAGCTTACATAAGGCCTTACTTACAGTGAGGAACAGATATTTTGGTTTATTTTAAATCAAAGGTCTCAGCAGAATATGGCAATTTATGATGCTTAGCTCTTAGAATTGGGAATGCTGGTTTGTTTTGTAAATCTGTGCTCTTTAGCTTCCAAGTTATCTGAGGGAATGACACTTATCTTCAGATCTGAAGTTATTGAAATCCAGTTATTTCTCAGCTTTCAAGCTCATGAACAGCTTTTCAGCATTTAACTTTGCTTTCTTCTTGATGAGTTTTACAGGTCATGCTTGATCTGTCAGCCCTGCAATTGAAACTAAACTCTGGTTTGTTTATTCTCCCGAGTGACCAGTAGGTGCCAATAACAGTATTTCAAACTGTTAAAAGCAGGTGGCAAGGTGGCCAGAGCCACATCATCTGTTATCTGCAGAGTTCTGTTTTTCTCAGTGTTAATGTAGCATGAACTCATATCTCACTGAAGGAGAGAGTCCCTGTCACCTCCCCAGCCCTTCCTGTGACACCGTGCGTGCTTGGGCATGACGATGCTGAGACCCTGAGCCAGTGTCAGCAGTGTCTGCTGGCAGTTGCCTGTTTTACCACATGCCTGTGTCTGCAACCTTGGCGTTGAGGTGTTTGGCCTTTTTTTGTGGTGTTTTTTTGTTAGCTTTGTCTTGGAGGGCAAAAACTTAAAATGCTTGGGTTTTGTGTACTGAGTCTTGCTTGGTGTGGTCCAGATTCAGGGCCTCTTGAGCACTGGTGGGAGAACGAGGCACTCAGGCAGCCTCCTGCCTTTTCAGGGTTTGTAAGGGAGGGGGAATAAATCTCTGAAGGTGCTTTATTCTCTCCTTTCATGCCTGAGGGCAGCCTGAGACCCAGGGCATGGGTCATGTGGGCAGAAGGTCTGAGATACATCCAAAGAAGACATAGAACCCTAGGAAGTTGGAGCCACGCAGTTTTCCAGACTGAACTGAGATACTTTCACTGTAATTAATCTTGCTTGGGTTTAAAAAAATAATTAAATGTTGTTTTCCCTCTTCAGCTGGAGAGGGAAGAGCACAACCTCTGACACATCTCTTGACTCTTTGTTGATATCCAGTTCTAGCACAGGACAGTGATTTCTGCCTGGAGGCAGAGATGCTAATTTGCAGGAGATGTTACCTGCTAGGGAAATAACTAAAGGGAAAGAACAGTTTGTGCCTTACCAAGGGGGAAGCACAATCCTGAAATGCCAATGCAGCTGATGCCTTGGAGCCTTCCTGCCTGGGAAGCTTTGGTTCTTCTTGGGGGAGGCAGGGTGGAAATGTGCTTGGTGACCCAAACTGAGGAGCAGTTCTGTTCAATGCAGGAGGTACCCAGACTTTCAGCCTAGAAATAAGGCCTGAAAAATCCCATGTACCCTCTGTCTTTCCTTGTTTAACCTGCAGGGCAGGGGTAGGGTAGCCCATCCTTAGCCCAACAAAGTCGGAGTCATGCAGTTCATCTCTGTTGCTCAACCCCTCCCAGCATCCAGCCTGTTTGCTGGAGTAGAGCATGTCCCGTATTCCTGACATCATGTCACCTCACTTGCTGCAGGATAGGCTTAGGATAGACTCTGAGCTATGGACAGCGTGAGGATTATTATGGTCCTGTTCTGCCATTGATCAGTGCAGCAGAGGGAGTGTGCTGGGAATGCAGGGATGCTCCTAGCAGATTTTGACAGTCTCTTCATTTCTTTTGACAGTTCATGCACAGCTTGAGACTTTTCTGCTTATAGGTGGCTGGAGTGCTCTGGTCCATGCTGCCTTTAATCCCCTAGGACCTTGAACTTCTGCCTGCACAACTCCAAAGAAGAGGATGGAAAATGTCTTGTTTTATCTGAACACAAGTAATCAAATAGGCTGCAAGGGGAATATAGTTTGGCGTGTGTGTGTGAATGTCAGGAAACGAATTCACACAAAACCAGTTTAGATAGATGCTGAGAAAGCAATCAGATTACTCTCTGTTCATTTCCTCCGTAAAGGATCCCATCATGCTGAGCTTAAGTTAGGACTGCAGCTCGCTTGTGAAGCCACTGCCTGAGCAGCTGATCTCAGTATTCTGGATCTCTTCTTTCCTTAAATGTGTTCTAGCACAAACACGTACGAGTCTTGGTTGGTAATCCATGCATAACCTCTATTGCATCTCTACCACCCTTTTATCCTTGCTTGGGGGGGTAATTTGCAGTGTTAATTTTAAAAGAGATCTTTTGGTGTCAAAGTGGGTATCAAATTCTCAGATAATATGTCTGCTTACTGCCCTTGTGTACAAAAGCACAACTGCTTCTGGGGCAGAGGAGAGGGCTGTAAGAAAACTTAGGGTATAACAAAGAGCAGCACATTGTGCCCAGTGGAAATTGCAGGGGGGGATTTTGAAAGCTGGAGCAGTAACTATTGCATTGTAGTTGGAATGAATTTCTTAGCACGCTGTGTATTATCTGTTGACCAAAACAAGCCAGGCCCTTGTAGTCTAGAAAAGTTGCACCAAAAATTACAGCTCTAGCTTCATGATGCATCCAAGTTTCTTTCTAGAACCTCAGTTTAGGAATGATGTGGTAAGTATGTGCCATGTAGTGAGCTATCAGTGGAGATTTCCACAAAAACCTGTTGAGAGGGCAAGGCACGAGTGGGTTTTTTTGGATGATTTCCTGAAGTGTTCTTCATTAAAAACATTATTTGCCACCGATCTTCAGTGGATTTGAAATGTATGGTTCTTGTACTAAAAGAGTAGCAGGTTAGAGTGGAGGAGGGCAAATAAACAGCTTTTCTTTCCTCCCAAGCCACCCTTCTCTGCTTGTCATTTCTGCTGCTGTGCCAGAAATAGGTGAGCCAGGTAATAATGGGAGTCTAGGGAGTGTAAAAAAGGTTACTTCTTAATCTGAGTCCCCAGTTTCTTCTTGGGTTCCCTGGTTCTTTCCCCCAAAGTCATCCTGCAGGTCACCACTGGGATCAGCTTTCCTTCTACTCGTCTCCTTCACCCTGTTTAGTAGAGAAATCACGGAGGTATTTTGGTACATTCTTCAGTTTCTGCCCTGTGAAATAGAGAGTATTAACAATGCTGACATATCTGAGGAGTTGTGATTTTGTTACTCTTGCACTAGAGATGCAGCTGTTGTCTGAATTTGGGGAAGTTTTGGGTTTTTAGCTTATGTATGTCAGAAGTCAAAACATCACAGTGTTGTCATGGTATCTGAGTGTTTCAAAACAGCCTAATGGTTTTCATTGATATCATCACCACTTTGCAACTGAAGGAGTTACTGTACCCTTGGGCTTTGAGACATCCACAGAAGAAGCTATCTGTGGTAGAGCCTGAAGTAAAACCCACAGAAAAGTATTATCAGATGCACCACTTGTGTTGTCTGTTCCAGTTCCACTGTAGAGCCATTGGTATTGTTAAGATACTGTTTTGTTTTAACTTGAATTCCTATTGACAGCCTCAACAAAAACATCCACTCTGGATTAGCCCGAAGACCTGAACTCCCATGCTCTTAAAGGAGTCACCAGTGGAAGACCAGCTCCTTTTGTGCTGGAGAGTAGAAGGCAGATTTGGGCAGCAGCCTCTGTGTTGGGTGATAGGTCTGATGGTCTGGGTACTTTGTCTTAGGATTAAATGGCTAAAAATGAAAAACTGTTTCACAAAAAAACTTAAATGGTTGCTTATCCCTGTTTCAGAGCTCTGTCTCTGGAAACTAGGAGAGAATACTTCAAAAACACACAAGAAAGGTGTTGGGTAATGAAGTAAAGCCTGTCATGAATAATTGTGGTTACTCTTTTCTAGGTCCTGTGTTCAACGTGTCGGTGCATTCTGACAGCCCGACGATATACCAGGGTGAGGTGGCAGATTTGCTGTGTATCGTCACAATGGAGGGAATGCCACTTGAGCCAGGTATTGCAGCAAAATTATTTCACTTGTAACTCATTTGCCTTCAGAAGTTACAGCCCTGTGTCCTTTGAGTGAGGCTGGAGAGTTGAGAACCAAAAATTCTGTAGAACTAGAGAAAAACAGGAGAGTGTGCTTGCTTTACACAGCTCAATTTAAAGCAAGTTTTTTTTTCATTTCACCTTCTGAGGGGAGAGGGGAAAAAGTTTCTTACTGTTAAATCTCCCTCTGCTGTCCCCACCAAGTGACCCCACTGCATACAATCTAAACCCGCAACCACTAGCCGGGCCATGAAAACTCTTCCTGTTCCCTTTAATTGGAAAGGAGGTCCATTGGCAAAACCATTTAGGAGAAAATGGTCATCTGTAAAGAAATCTTAGACACTTGCCCAGTCAGCTTCACACTTGAGAGTGAATTTAAGGCTTAAGGTAAATCTAAAAATCATAATAATTGACTGCTGCAGCCTAAATGCCAAAATGAATGTTCATTGCCTTCAGAGCTGAGCATCCTTTTTCATGTGGAAGAAAGAAATACAGTACCTAGTTCCTGTGAAAAGGACTTTAAAAGCAAATTTTTATGGAGAGCTAAAAAGTTCAGAGAATTGCTCAAAACCTAGCTGCTTGCCAAGCATTGTCTGAGCTGCTTTTCATCAAAATGCTGTGAGAGTAACTTTCTTACACCCAAAATATGGGTTTGCAGTGAGTTTAGTCATTATGTATATGAACATAAATCTCTTTAAAAGAAATCTACAAATATATATGTAAATATAAATACATGTGAATATACCTAAATATAAAGTTGTCATGATTCATGCCAAACTTAAAAGCCTACACATAAACCACTACAAAAGAGGTGCTGTGCAGAAAATATTACTTATGATGTAATAGCTGATGAAATGAAGTACCAGGCTTAGTAAAGGCCCATCACTTTGAAATTACAAGATGTCTGTTCTACATTAAATTTGAGCGTGGCAGGGAAGCAATTTGCTAGATTACAGTCGTGTGCTGCCTGTGAAAAAATGATAGAAGTCTGTAGATTGTATTATTGAAATGCTTGGTAGGGAGGAACAGCTGAGTAAACTTTATTGCTGTCAGAAGAGTCATAGCCTGGGATATTGGGCACAGCAAGCAGCGATGTGTGCCTGTGCATCCACCTCAGCCTGTCCTGTGGCTTCTGCTCAGCAGGAAGCCTCTTCCAGGTTGAGGTGTGCTCAAGCTCTTACAGGTATTGTTGTGAGGCAGGACCCAGAGCAGCTGCCTTCCTTTCCAAAGCAATAATTGCTGACAGGCAGCAGCTGCTGCTTCTGCTGGTGTTCGACAGCCTAAATAAGCTTGGTGTTGCCTTGTGAAAGAGGCCTCAGCATCCCTGTCTCACTTAAAACTTGAAAACTGGAACACAAGTTCCACTTGAATATGAGGAGGAACTTCTTTACTGTGAGGGTCACCACACACTGGAACAGGTTGCCCAGAGATGTTGTGGAGGCTCCTTCTCTGGAGAGATTCAAAAGCCCTCTGGACACAATCCTGTGCCATGTGCTCTAGGATAACCCTTGAGCAGGGAGGTTGGACCAGATGGCCTCCAGTGGTCCCTTCCAGCCTTACCCATTCTGTGAAAAGAGGCCGCTTAGTAGCAGTGGGGCTCTCCTGTCAGTGCTTTGCTGCAGCTGGGTTTGGGATGGTTTTGTGTGTATTTGGTACCTGGAGCCTGGGAGGAGCACAGACAATATAAGGATAATCAAAAAGGTTGAAGTACAAAGGTGTTGTCTTTGAGGGGCTGCTCATCAGCACAGTTAAGTTTTAACTTGGCAACCTCACGAGGGTTTGTGGGTGTCTCTTGAATTGATAGATTACCCCTGGAGCTGGAGATGATGCTGTTTCCAGCGGTCACGGGCAACCAGAGCAGAGTCTTAAATGTCAGCACTGTAATCTGTTCCATAGCTGGGTAATGTCATGTTGGACATGGCAGACCTCTGTGGTGTTTTTTTGATCTTGTTTATTTCGTGTTGGTGGTTTGTTCAGGTTTTTTTTTTGTTTGTTTTTTCAGTCCGTAATGGGGCAGATGAGGCACAGACAACAAATACACCTAGAACAGAGTAAAGTGTGGCATTGTGGCAGGCTTTGAAGGGGCTTTTCAGTCCACACTCTGAGCCTCTGGTTGCTGGATGAGCAGCATTTGGGGCCTAACCAGCCCAGTCATGCTGTGTGATGAAACCCCATGGGCATGAGAATCTGGTCCATCTCCAGGCCTTGCGGGTCCTCTGGATGAGACTGGCAGAATAGCTGCAGGGAACAGCTGGAATTCATGCAGGGTGTGCAGACTTCCCTCGTCCATCTGCCTCCTTGGCCTTGGGAGCTGGAGGGGGCTAATGGGGCAGGTTAGGGGAAGGGCTTAAGGGCTTGTATGGTAGCAAACAGATGTAGTTCCTCACTAGTAACCTTATTCCTCTGTATCCCATCTCTGATCTGCCTTTGTGCTGTGTCAGTATCACAGTTTAATTCACAACTGGAATGGAGGACTTGGTTTTTAAATTAGTGCCAAATGCTAGACAGACTGTGAAAATGATGGGGCTGTCTCATCCCACTGGGGACATGAGGCATGCTGTTAGGGAAAGCCCACACCTGGCAGTCAGAGAAACAGGGCAAGAGTTGCCAGCATCTTCTGGAAGAAAACAGATGACTGCAGCACAGACGTGGTCATTCCATCTGGGAATGTGATGAGAAAGGAGAAAAGAGCAAATGCATTTGACTCCATTCTGAGGGGCGTGGTGGCTTTCAAGGCCATCTGTACTTCTTGTGTCAGACGTGCTGCAGGGCTGTGGTGTGGGATCTCTTGTGAGCAGAGGAGGACCAGGCTGTTTCATAAGATGTCCTGCAAAATGCACATCCTTTGAACACATTTGGTATGCCACCTAGCTCTGCTCTTGTGCACGTAGACACTCAACTTTGCAAGCACTCATGTGGATTAGTATGGATGCCTCCTGTAATAAGTTGATGTCAGGTGCCACCTCTTCTCCCTCTTTGCATGCAGAATCAGAAAAATAAAGTACTTCCAAGGAGCTGAAGAAAAGTTAAATGACCAGTTATCTTTGTCAGTGCCATTTGTTACAGTTAGATTGATCCATTTTTGGTTGTTTTTTTTTTCTAGAGGCATCACTTATGGGTTTGAACCCTTTTCTGGTAGAGGCAACTCACAATGCTTTCAGTGTGTGTTTGTGTGTACCCGCCCTGTGGGAAATTTTCAAAAGGGTAGGAAAGGTTTTGGTGTGACTGCTACATGCTTTAATTTCCTCTGCTTCTTTGAGACCCTGCTGAAATCGAGTGTGTGTTTCTAAGCCCAGTACATGGCAGCAAATGCTCCATCTAAAGAAGTGCTCCTTTGGCTTGGCAGCTGTGGCTGGTGTTTTGAATTGATACAAGGGGAGTATGTGTGTGTGTCAGGGGGGAATAGTAGTTCTTCTGTGCCCTGAAGATAAAAAAGCTGCTTCTGATACTTCTGTTGAATACACATTTTCACAAATGATCTCTCTAGACTTCCCAGATCACCCATTCTTGGGCTGTGTGCATAGGGATTTAAAAGTATTACTTACTGCGTCTGAAAGGAGATGTGGGGTTTTTTTATCTGCTCCAGACAGACCCAGTGGGCACTCTGGAGAATTTAACAAAACCAGCTTGTTTACCCCTTATATGGCTTGAAGTGGTTTGCTCAGCTCTCTAGGAAGCCCTATTCAACCTCATTTAAATGTAGTAAACAAAAAGGGTCTCAAAATTGTGATTCAGCGCTGTAACAGGATGCTGAGAGAGCTCCATTCTAAGCAGTGGAAGTGTATGGTTCCTAAGAAGCTGGTCTAGAAATAGGATTCCCTTTTTTGAGGAGTGATTGGTCAGGGAAGTAGCTAAGACCCAGACAGCTTAGCCCTGTGTGTCAAATCGAAATGTGCCTAAAGATGTGCTTTACATGTTGATGATCCTGGCTGGCTGAGGAGGGGAGGAAGCACAGCACCACTGTTACTCTGCTCACAGGGCTCTCAAGTGTCCAGCTCCCAGCTCTCTCTGTTCCTTTAGGGCTGCATGTCCTGGTGGCACTGAGGTCCTCGATGCCCTCGTGGGTTTGGCACTGGGATGTTACACTTCACTGTGGGGCACCTTGGCCAGGTGTCCCACACTGCTGACTGTGTGGCACAGAAAGAACCAGGAAAAGAAACCTTTGTTAAGTGTGAGTGTGGTTCTTGAAGTGGAGTTTCTGTAGATTTGGGTCAAAAATTGAGAGTGACTCGTCAGCATTGATGCAAGGTGTGTGGAATGGTGCAGATGCCTAGTGTGTGACCTGTCTTATGTCAGTGAATCTGCATATGTATTAGCACGTGGGAGCTGCGAGGCATGTTCATCTCTGATATTTAGGGAGCACCTGATTTATGTCCTGGCTTTGCTAAATTTGCCTGTGTTTTTATTGCGTGAAACCCAGAGATAGATAAAAATGAATCAGATGACTTTGCTGTATTAAGCTATTTCAAGGAGGGTAGTGACAGAGTACTCGGAGCCAAATCCTCCCTCTGACTGTCTGTAGTGAGTCACTAATTGCAAACTGTATACTGACTAATAAAATATGTTGGCATAATACTGTTGTCCCATGTTGTAATTACAGAAGATAGATTCAACTATTTCAAAATGACAGCAAGTGCCTGTACTCATCCTCGTATGTGAAAGGAAGGGAACCTCAAATTATCTGAGATGCAAAAGAAGGAATTCTTCAAAGCTGCCTGAGGATCTGAAGGCTAGATTATTATTATTATCTTTTAATATCTAAATGTATTGCTTAAACCCTTTTCAGCAAGGTCAGTGGTGTGTTAAGTATAATTTGACTTAGCCTGAAAGGTGTCCATATGCTGCTGCAGCACCTGGAAACACAAGAGCAAGCAGCAGTCTTGGATCTTTGGAAGGAATTGGTCATTCCCAACATGACTGCCTGTGGACCAGTGCTGTTACCGTATTTGGCATAAACAGACAGCAGGGATGAAGAGTGGTTTCTATAAACAGAGCTCTCTCCAGCAGAGGCCCTGTTTCCCATAGGCACTTGGATGAGTGCACAAAGCAGAGGTCAAAGTTTGGTCTCGTTGACTGAACATGTGTTTATGGTAATTTTTATTAACTTTGGTTTCAAGGGAAGTGGTCCGAGCGCTTTGCCAAGTAACTCATAGGAGCCTTTGTAGGATGAGAAGCAAGAGGGATTGCTCTGAGGGCTGCTGCTCCATGTGACCTGTGCTGAGCCCCATGTAGGATTGGGACACCTGCTCCTGCTGTAGGGCTGCAAAGCAGGCCAGGTGCTCTCCCGAGGTTCTGTGCATTGCCCAGAATGCCAGGCTGTGGCAGGCAGGGCAGGAAACTGGCTGGTGTCCCAAAACAGTTTGATCAGGCACTGTCTCTGATAGTAACATGTGCTTTCTCGTATTTTTGTTTTGTTTCTGTAGATGTGTGTAAAAGCAGTGCACCTTAAGAGGGAGTTAATTATACCCCAAACACTGGCTTGTTTTCTTTTTTTCCTGCAGTAAGGAGGAATGTCCCACATGGCCAGCTGATAATATACTTCAAGTAAAAGAGCTGAGGATGTCCTTTTAATTTACTTTAAAATATGGAGGTTCCCTTCTTTGCTAAAGTGCTAGCTTGCCTGATAGAGGCTTAAAAATCATCTTTACTTAGATCTCTAAACAATTTCAGTACAACAGCAGGTTTAGGGCTTCAGTTATTCCATTAGCCTGGAGGTCAAATGTGAAAGTTTAGAGAAAAGCAAACTCCATTAGACAGAAGATCAGTTTTACATTTCAGATTGCTAGCACTGTATTTTTCAGAGCTCTCAATACTAGAAAATGGAGGTCTGATACATTGCCGAGAATCACTGGGACTGCCCTAGGTGTGCACACACTGTACCAGTACTGCAAGCTCAGGACAGAAATAGTAACCTCTCTTTCCAGTTTGGGCCCATCAGTTCACTCATGTGCCAGGAAAGAAGAGCTGTGAGGAAACGAGTGAGCAGGCTTTCCTGTCTGTGCTGTAGGTCATGCCAAGTTTCAGACTCTGACAGGTGTTGCTGGGCTCATGATAGCAAAGAATAGCGGTGATTTTAAAAGCAGATACTCAGCTACATCTGCCTAATAGGGTTAAGACTGAGATCTGCTAATGAGATCAGTAGGACCCTGCATGAACACACAGCAAGCTAGATGTGCTGGTGGACTCTGACTCCCTGTCAGCTGTGTTAGAAGTGTAAGTTCCTGCAGATCCATATTATAGACTGTGTCCTTGGGTGGTGAAACTTGTACAAGGCATCGTGTCTGATGTGTCACAGTAACCCACAGCTCTGGGAAGAACGTGTAAAAGCATCATGGTCAGGCTTTGCTCCTGAATATTTTGTACTGTTGCAGGTAATTCTTTGTGCACTGTACAGAATCTGTGTTCATTTAGGCGAACTCTAAATGTAAGGAAGGGGCCTTCAGGACAGAGCCTTCTGACTTTGTGGTTGTGCAGGTCCTGCATGAAGACAGCAACTGCAAATCACTCTCTGCCAGCAAATACCTAGCACTCCCACTCCCTTTCACTGTAGGTGCAGCATAACTGTGGAACTTCTTATGATACTAGGCCTGCTTGGTAAAAACTTAGAGTTAAATACAAATTTTAGAATGGTGGGCAGAAAGGCAAGAAATCTCTTCTTTGTCATCCCTGTAGTAAGTCACCCTTCCTGTACAACTCCATTCTTCGTGTCAGTGCATTTCATTGCAGTTCACTGCTTGAATCTTCCTGGAATGGACATGTTCAGGGAACTCTCTTTTTCTTTCTGTTTTCCTTTTTTATTTATTCCTCTGCTGTCAGACCAGCGCTGGCTGTGCTGCTTACAGATTAACCTTTCTGCTGAGAAATGGCACTATGAATACTTTTCAGAACTCACCAACACCTCTGAATTCTTCTTTCCACGAACACAGATGATATGTCCTTTGACGTCTCCTGGTTTGCTGTGCGCTCCTTTGCGCTGGACAGAGAGCCCGTCTTGCTGGCCTTGCTGGACCGGAGAGGGATTGTGACCCAGAGCAGGAGGAATGGGAGCAGTGATCTCAGCCTGGAGAGGATCAGCCCTCTGGAATTCCGGCTCCGGGTGCACGGCTGCGAGGACCATGACTTTGGGAACCACTACTGCGTGGTGACGCCGTGGGTGCGATCTGCCACGGGCGTGTGGCAGCGGGAGCCTGACATCAAAGCCAAACCCGTCTTTCTGTCTGTGAAAATGGATGGTAAGAGACTGAAATGTGTGTTACTCAATTTAGTTTTTAACACCTTATTATGTCTTTTTGTGGCAAACATTCCCCATAACTACTTTCAAAGGTGCCTCTGGAAATCTCATTAGATTTTGTCATCTTTTTTTACAGTTTGCAATTTCTTATTCGAGATTCTTCAGAGTGGAAGAATCTGTTCTGCCTAAACAGTTGACAGGTATAAGACTGGAGTGTTTTCTTTCCTGATCACCTGTTGGTGATGTTCTGCACAGCTCAGGCATCTTTCAATCAAGGGCACAGTATTCTCTCAAGAGTGTTAACCCTTCTGCTCCCTTCTGCTTGGTTTGCAGATGGGGCATGTTGAATTAGTCACATTGTGGTTAGTGTCAAAGCTGGGAAGAGAAAATCAGAGCTCTGACTCTTTCCTCCCTCCCTAATGACAAGACATGTTGCTCCCTGCCCTTTATGCCTTGTCTGCTTTCCACCCAGAGCTGCAAGTGTTGCTAGACTTCATGAGGAGGAGGTTGCACGCTAGATACTGCATTCAGCACGTAGCTAAGGAGGAAGATGAACACAGGAGGGGTTTTGAACTAGTTGCTTTCTTGATATTTTCAAGAGAGGTCATTTTTGGAAGTTCCATGAACTTGAAATGGACAAGAAGCTTTTGTTCTCCCCACTGTGCTTATAACTATTAAAACTGTACTTTCCAAACTCCTTACAGTTCTTACTGTCTTTTAACTTAGCAGTAGGTACTTCAAAATCTATGTTTTTGTTTAGGCACCAGCTTTTGAAGGTTGATTAGACAGGGTAAATACATAGTAATTGGAATAATTCAAAGCATAAAGGAGTCTACTCCTTGCTTTTTGGAAACGTGTGAAAAAGAATGCAGCCAGACTCAGCCTCTGATGGAGAAACAATCCCATGCTTTTGTTTGGAGAAATGTGTCATAGGATGACTCTTGGAATAAACTCTACTTTGCTATCTCACTCCAAGGCTCTTCTGGTGCTTCCAACCTCTCCAAGGCTTTGAAAGGGTGGAGGAAGAAGAGGAAAGGGAGACCAGTAAAAGACCAATTTTTCAAACCTGGGAAGATGGAAATCAAGAAGGAAAATTAGTGTAATTTCTTTCTGAAATAATTAATCTGCCACTGGCTGAATAATGTGGGATTTTCTCCTTTTTCAGGCAAGAAGAAATAAAGGGGATGTCTGAATTTCTCAGTGATATCTAACGACTCTGCCTTCCTTTTTCAGTTCTGAATGCTTTCAAGTATCCCCTGCTGATTGGCATCGGCCTGGCCACTGTCACTGGACTCCTCTCCTGCCTTATTGGCTACTGCAGCTCCCGTTGGTGCTGCAAGAAGGAAGTGCAGGAAACGAGACGAGAGCGTCGCCGGCTAATGTCGATGGAGATGGACTGAGCGTGGGAGCTGGACACACTTGCATTTTGGGAGAGACTCACAGGGCTCTTGGATTGTGTTGAGACACTTGCTCACAGTCCCAGACAAGACAGTGCGTTTGCTCTCTGATTTCAGCCTGGACCTCAAGCTTCTCCTCGTTACACGTCATGTCCTGAGAACAATCAGGCCATATTTAGCAACTTGGGAGTTCTCCTTTTCCAGCAGCACTTTCTGCATAGGCATTGTGTCCTTCTAATGTGCAAACTGTTGAGCCTTCTTTCAGCAGGGCCCTGTGACAAAATTCATTAATGTTTTGTTTGTTTGTTCATTGGTTTTATTTCCCCCCCTCGTGGTTTTGGAAAGATGTCCCTGTACGAAAGCAAGGTGGGCAGGATGATGGATGGGAAAGAGGCTGGTAAAAGTGTTAGACTTTCACTGTATTAACCAATCTATTGTTCCCCTCTATCCCCCATCACAGCATCCTGTTCCCTTGCTCTCTCCACCTTGGTATCTCAGAGACTTCTCTGTGTTGGGTTGAAGGCTGGGGAAGGTTCCTGTGCTGGAACCATCATGAGGCTGTTCCAGCAAAGAATTGTTTTAGGGTTGTCAGCATGCCTTCTCTTCCCTGGCTTTCCAAGAGATTGAGTTAATCCTGGCACATAACTTGCCTGGTGGAGGTCTCTGAAGCACTTTTTTTAAACCTTTTCTTTTCAGTGCTCGAAGCTCTTAGCTGTGGTGAGTAGGGACTAACTTGGCAACCCTGAAGAGTCAATCCTCAGACAAGCATTTGAGGGATGTCTGCCTATGGCCACCTTCTCCCCCACCCTTCCACCTTCTCTTCTCCCCACTACAGCTGCTCACATCGTGCCTGAGACCCTGTTCTGCTTGTGGCAGGGGGGCACGTGGTATCTAGGGACAAGGCTCAGCCTTCTGCTGGCCTCAGCAGGGAGGTTGGAGACCTTGCTCCCCTGGTGATGGTGTGACTTATGAACACAATAATAGATGGATCTTCATCTGCAGTTGGCCAGCTGATCGTGTTAGAGACTTGTAAACTACGTATTACCAAATGCACAGACCAGACTTCAGTGCTGCTTCTGCCAGTCACTCACTGGTAACCCTCGAACCTGTGAGCAGAATCTGAGATCTGCAGTAGCTGCAGTGCAGCTCAGGGCAGAAATAAGAGCAAGCCCAACAGGGCAGCAAGAATCCTTCAGGTTCCAATGGCCCTGGTCTTGAGCATGGGCCTGCAGCGGGGCTTTCCCTGTGGGCTTGAGACCTATTCCTCGGTGCTATAGTACAGAAGTCCTGCTTTGGTCTTCCACATACACTGACCTGGCTCCTGAGAGGGAGCAGCATCTTTGCCAGGCAGTTCTGTCTTCCCAGCACAGCTGGTGTTTTAAGCAATAAAGGTCAGAATAAAGATACTGAGTACAAACAAACGAGGAAGTAGGACTTCACCACAGTCAGGTGTCGTAGCCGTGGTTTGGCTTGCATCAAGAAGGGTGAGAGATGCAGAGTTGAGGCCAGGGCTCAATCCTTTCCATGGTTTTTAAGATAAAAGATGGTAAAGAAGAACATCCATGGAAGGTAGTGGCTGTGGTGTGCTGTTGCCTGATTAGACATTAGTTATGTCCTAGACAATCTGCGTCTCTTAACGGCTCATCTCACTGCATATTCCAGGGGAGCTGCAGGTCTGGTATCTGGGCTATGAAGGTTTGTTGTGGTAAGTTTTCTTTGTGTGGGTTTTCTTCTTTTGTCTTGCCTTGTGACCTTTGTTCTGAGGCTGATGTGGGGGTGTTTTCCAGAAGGCTGCTCTGTGTCCTGCGTGTGAACATGCACACAGTCACATCTGTGTGCATAGAGGTGTCCAGTGATGTTTGAAAGATGAATACGAAGCATCTTCAAAATGGGCTTAATTTACTGAGTTGGGGCTTGCAAGTTGTTGTTTGACTCTTTAGGACATTTAATGTAGTATTCCAAAACTGGGACCCCCCAGACCTATGAACCTCCTAAAGACTTTGGCCTGAAGGTTCATAGGAACTTTTCTTTCTGGCCTGATGTTTTTCTTTCTGGAAGAGCTCTGAAAAGGCCTCTGTTGTAGGCAGAGTTAGCTGCCTTTCCTGAAGAACAGGGCAAAAGCAGTCTGTAGCTTCCACTGTGAATGCCCAGAAATCTGTAGCAATGCTTTCCAAAGGAAGGGAGTTCAGGAAAGGATTCACTCAGATATTACTTTGACAGCAAGAAGTTTTCTTTGTCTCCTGTCCCTGCTGTAGTGAAATCTTGCTTTTTCCTGGGATGTTATGAAACACTATTCTGATGTTTGGGATGCTGGCTGTTCTAGCAGCTTCTTTCCTGCATTAACATCTGCTTTCTTCTCAGAAGGCTTGTGGCATTGGGACATCTTGGGAGGGGGTGGAAGTGGTGGTGAAGCTCTAAGCACAGCATCAGTCACTTTTTGTCCTGGCAGACTGACTCTTTGTCTATGCCCTTGGTAAAATTTTAGGGAGAGAGGATCATGACTGCAATGCAATAATTAGGGAATGGATGAGCAGGGAACCGCCAGCTCTTCCCAAACACACAATATAGCACACTTCCTCCCTGCTGGAAAAAAACTCAGGGTTATTTTGGTCAGGGCTCCCTTCTTCTCTAGTGAAAGATCCCCGTGTCCTTATCTAAAGCTGACCTTCCTTCACGGCCCATAACAAACCATCTTTGTCACTCCAAGTGAAGGAAGTTTGCCACTAGCTTGTCTTGCTGACAGCCCCTTGGAAGGCAATGCTGCATCCCATTGCACCCTGTATTTGCTGTAGTTGGAAGGCTAGAAGCTGAGGGGCTAGACCTAGCCCCCAGGTTTCCTTCTACTTGTGCCAATTTTGTATTATCCCCTTTTTTAAAAATAAGAGTGTGAATCTTCTCTCTAAGGGAAAAAAAAATCTAGGTCACTTTTCGTGTTTTTTATTGTTGTTATTATTATTATTATTATTTCCTGTGTGACCAGGGTTTGTGTGAGTGGAGGTGTGTGTGCATCTGGTTGTGTATTAAACCTGCAGAGTATCAGAAGAGTAAGCTGCCTGTGGTGCAGTGCAAGCATCCATATCCTCCCTGCTGCAACCTGTGGTATTGTCAAAGTATCCTAAGGGCTCACATTGATCTTCCTCTGTTTGCATTGCCACGTCTCCTGGTTAAGCTGGTAAATTCCTCCAGGCACTTGGAGTTTCAATCCAGGGCAACCTTGAACATCCTACAGCAGAAGGGCAAGATATTTTCTTTCTTTTGTTTTAATTTCAAAATTATAAAAGAAATTTTGGGCACAATTCTGGAATGCAGGTACAGAATAGTTCTAACAATGCTGTGTAAAATGTTTCTTTTTATGTTTAAAATAAAGAGCGAGCCTTTTTGATTATGTCTGTGCTGTGGGTCTGGATGTCTGAGCTATGGGTTCCTTCCTTGTACCCTGCATGTGTGCAGACACTATTGCTGAAGGTATAAAATGTAAACCTCACAGTCCTGTTTCCAGCACTGTTTACCCTGTAAAATAAGCATGAGCTCTATTTTACAGTAAGTTTTAAATATTTGCCTACATTTCTGTGATGAATTGGGAAACATAATTATTTTCTGAGTCTATTGTGTTCCTACCCCACTGTAAGTCAGCTTTTTTGTTGGGAGAGTTTTATTTTGATTAGCTAAGGCTGGGAGTCACAGTTGGGAGAGTACATTTAATATCTGCTGTAAAACCTGGCATTAGATGTTGAGTCTTCCTTGACCCCTTCATGAGGCTTCTTGTTTCCAAGGTACCAGGAGGAAAATCAATAGTGTTGGAAGAAAACTTCCTGCTTTCTTTGCCAGTGGCTGAATTTAGGATGGTTTTTTACCCCCAGCAACCATGTAAAGACTCCAAAATCATACAGCAAGGAGGTGACCTGCTGTCATGGTTTAATCCCAGCTGGCAGCCCAGCCCCACACAGCCCCTCGCTCACTCCCCCACCAAAAGGTGGAGGAGAGAATTGGAAGGGTAAAAGTGAAAAAAATCCATGTGTTGAGATAAAGACAATTTAACAGGGAAAGCACAAGCCATGCACTCAAGCAAAGCAAACCAAGGAATTCATTCCCTGCTTCCCATGGGCAGGCAGGTGTTCAGCCATCCCCAGGAGAGCAGGGCTCTGTCACGCGTAGCGGTGACTTGGGAAGACAAAAGCCATCGCTCCGAATGTTCCCCCTTCCTCTTCCTTCCACCAGTTTCACATGCCCAGCATGGCACACTCTGCTCTGGGACATCCCTGGGGTCAGCTGGGGTCACCTGTCCTGGCTGTGTCCCCTCCCACCTCCCTGTGCCCCCCAGCCCACTCGCTGCTGGGCTGGGGTGAGAGGCAGAAAAGGCCTTGGCTCTGTGTAAGCTCTGCCCAGCAGTGAGGAAAACATCCCTGCCTTATCAGCTCTGCTTCCAGCACAAATCCAAGACACAGCCCTGTGCCAGCTACTGTGAAGAAAATGAACTTCATTGCAGCCAAAACCAGCACACTTGCTTTCCAGCAGGAAGTTCTTTGAGGCAGCAGTGGTTTTGGGACACCAAGGCGGGCTTTGGCAAGGTGAGTTTGTGTTCAGAGTGCTGTAGGCTCTGAGATGGCTGCAGTGCAGCCCAGGTGACAGCAAAGTGTGTACCCTTGGCTTCTTTCTAGATGGAAAGGTGTGCTCTGCAGACTGTGCTAGCAGGAAGCTGGGAGGTGGCACCAAGGTCTAAATCCTTAAGGAGCAACAGGAGCCATCAGCCGAGATAGAGGAATGTCACAAATGGTCCCTCAGCAGAGCCTCTGCCAGCTGCAGGTGTCCAGCACACACTTGTACAGCAGCAAGGAGTGGTGTGCCTGTGGGACAGTAGTCCTTGACCTCGAGCTGTGCAGCTTACAGTAAGTTTGGGTCAGCTTTTATGAAATTCGCTTGCCTCCCCCACCCCCTGGGATGACCTGGGTCTTAATACTGATCTTGTAAACGTGCTAGGATTTTGTCATAAGAAAGCAAGCTGAAAAATTCGAGTCTGGAAATGAAAGGGGGTACTGGCAGGTAAGTGCCTGGCTGTGGCAGTGAATAATGGGTGGTATCACGTCTCTAACATCACCTGGTACCTGCCATGGGCTGAGCTCAGCCACCTGCTGATAGAGGTGTGGCCTGCTGCCATAGGGGCAGTCTGAAGAGCACTTTTGTGCCAGAGCCTGAGAGTTTAGTTGCTTTCATAACTCCAGGCTCAGGCAACACGCTTGGCTGTTCTTTTTCTCTGACAGAGCCTAGTGGTGCTGCTATGGCTCTGGCTGACTGCCCTGCTTGGGTCAGGGCCGGTCCAAAAACCCTCACTGGGCCGAAGCTGACTGGTGTCAAGCAGGATGCATGAGAAGACCTGCCACCTTTTTGTCTTGTGAAGGTGAAGCCCAGTCGTGCAAATCTTCCAAGGAAACGTGTGGCTTTAGCCTTTCCTGTGGAACTTCCCACACTTGTGTGGTTGCAGGGGGCTGAGGTCTGCTCAGCAGGTATCAGGACAGATGGTGTTTCAAGAGAGAGGCTTTAGTGGCTGATCGAAGCTGTGGGATGTGCTAACTGAAGGAAAAGCCACTGCTCCTTCTTGTGCCAGGCAAATGCACCTTAAATGCCATGTGTGGCCTTCAGTCAGACAGCCTTTTGCCAGGGGTCTCCTTCTGCTACTGAGGAAAATGGCATTGTGCTGTGGCCAGCAGACGACTGATCCTGAGAGCTCCAGGGGAATGCCTGGGTTATTGAGGAAACCAGGCTCTGTGGATTTCCAGGTCCCTCAGAAGTGCTGCCATAGACACAAACTGTTCTCCTCTCCCTGGCAGCAGAGTTGCATTCCATGAAGTGCCAGAAGCATAAGAGCATGTCTGCTTCCACCTCTGCCAGGGGGTAGAAAGGCAGGACTTTGCAATGCAGGCTTTGTGAAAGCAAGTCACCTTTATATTATACTGTGTTCATCTGGGGTTTTGTAACCTCCAGCATGTGCTGGGCCTTAGACCAGACCACAGCCTTTGTGCACACCTCTATTATTGTCAGAGGTGAGCGATGAAGCTGCAGACAGATGAACACAGAAAAGTTCTGTTTCCTCTTGGCAACTTAACCTGGCTTATGCCCTCTAGTTCCTTGCTTGTATGGTCCTGGCAATGATTTGACATACTTAATGGATGGTAGGGAGTGCCAAAGACACTGAGTTCCTAAAAGTTTCCTAAAGGGTGGAGCTAGAGAGAAGGGAGGATGAACTTGCAGAGCTCCTCCAGCAGAGCTGGCAATATGGACATACCTGTCACTGGGCATCTGAGAACCCAGCGATGTCTGAGAGGATGGGACTGGCGTTGCCTTTGTAGCTCTTGTTGCCTCTGTGCTGCCTTCAGCTCTGCAAAGGCCCTGGCATGATGTGCAGTGGCTGGGACACTCAGACTGTGGTAAACAGGGAAGATATCCATGCTGCTTAGCATCTGCCTGGATGTATGAAAGCTGTGTGTGGTTACAGCCAAATGCAGGTTCTGAATGCAAGTGCAGTAGTTGTAACCTCCCTTTTGGTGTTCAGGTACATCCTTTTTCTGTCCCCAACCTTGTTTGCTGATTTAATCTGTGTTTTCTTCCCTCTGCCTTATCTCTTGCTTTTCATTTTCCTTTCAGGAGCCTTTTCCTGCCTCTGTCTCTCTGCATCTAAAGGAGGATGGCTTTTTGTGCTTGTGTCTCTGAAGGAGAGTGGGGGTACAGTGTTACGGTGTGTTCTTTAATCATCTGCTGGGAGCTCAGGCTGCAGAACTCCAGCCCAGTGCCCACTGCAGATCACCTGCAAGGCTGGCACCCCGTGCACGTACACACAAATGTTCTGTAGTCACTTTCCTCATGGGGACTCCAGGCAATATGCAAGGAAAGTAAGCATTTCTGATGGGGAAATGACTCCAAAGAGACATTTTTATTCCCTTTGCCAAAGCAGAAGGGACAGATTTTCTTTCTAAGAAAGATGGGTTTAGGCTTCTTTCTCCATCTGCTTGCTATCATAACACAAATTCTGCTCAGTGTCTAGGAGTTCCAGACAAGGAACCACCGTGCTGAACATTTTCATTTTTCAGGATAACGACGACGTGATTCGTTGTTAACACCCAGGATAGCTACCCTGGACTTGAGAAACAGGTAACTAAGGAATGTAATTTATCTGAGCTACTCGAGATATGTATCTTAGAATAAGAACCTGAAGGCACTTGTTTCTCGCTATTGCTGTAGAGGAAAGCGCAGCTCACCTATGATATGAGAATTAGGCAAGATACTCGTATAAAAGTATTGGGCAGGCAGGTAGGGGCTGAGAAAAATGAGGTAATGGCAGCTCCCTCTAGTGATGGACTGGGGAGGAGGGAAGAAGCCACAGCAGGGAGCTGTGGTCATTACTCAACCAACAGACAGATGATGGGTCCTCAGTTTCTCTCCAAACATAGCTTATGTCTCCGTGAAAACACTTCCGGGATGGATTCTGATCTCGATTTTGTTATTCGTATAACACCTCTGCCTTTGCATAATGGTTATCAGGATGAATCCAGTCTACTCTAACTGTGGTTTTTATCCTTGTGCAGGCTCCTAGACTTCAGCCAAGCAGCTTTGCTGCTGTGTGGCTACTGGAGTCAACCGTGCCTCATACTGAGGTCCCTGGTGTGTTATCCACAGTGTCCAGTCCTTCTGAAGGTGTCTCTTCTAGTAGCTGTACCAACAGCGAGTGACCAGGCTTCTTGGAGTATTTAGAGCAAAATCATTGCCATACGGTGAGTCTTCCTGTAAAAAGAAGGATCATGTGTCTTTCCACTTTATTGTGGTTTTGGCTTTCTAAGGAACAGACCTTACTAGCTGGTTGGTGTCACTGCCCACTCTCTCCTCTTGCCCCCGTCACTGCAGGCTGACCAGCACGGCTGCTTCCTCTAGCTCAGAAATGTCCATCTCTGGTTTTTCCAGGGAGAGCCCTTTCAGTTCAGAGCGCTCAGACCGGTAGAATTATACATTTCATTAGAAATAAGATGTTAAGGTCCTTTTGAAGTTGATGGCTTTTCCTGTAGCCTTTCAGGTCCGTGCTGAGATGTCTTTGCCTTGTGCCATTATCTTTTTTTTTCCCTCTCTTCTTTCTGTCTCCTACAGTTCCCTGCATGGATGAATGCAGAAAAGGTCTTTTCAGAAAAGGTCTATAAAGGTCTTTTGTAACTTGCTATTCATTAAATTCCCTTTCCTTGATCCGGCTGTATACAGTGTTAACAAGACAGCTCTCAGGACCCTTGGGCATGGCACTGCTGTCTTTAAACCCTCCTTTACCTCGTGTCAGTGGTGGCAGCAGCATGTTGCCAGTGTCACCTCTTCCCAGCTTGACTGAGACCCACATTTCAGCGGTGAGCGGTGTTTTCCAAGTCCCTGGGAGTAGCAGGGGAGTTCTGCAGGCTCTCTTAGGTGGAAGGTGTCAGGCAAAAGGAAGATAGCTGCTGCTGTGTTGCAGTACTGAGCACATCCTTTATCAAGCCCTTCAGTGACAGCATTGAAGGGAGAGTTGCTTTCACACTGGGACTGACAATCCGAGCACAAACAAGTGAGATGTACTGTGTACATTTGCAACTCCTCCTGCCATCTCTGTTTAATCAAAGCAGTGTACCCTGCAGGCTTTCCCTGGAGTTCACTGCAGCTCCTGCCTTTTGTTTGAAGGGAATTTGTTTGGCTCAGAGTAAATATAACTTGGCCTTTCTGTGACGATAGCCAAGACACCGTTCTACGGTACAAATGGAGGATACCAGCAGCAACAGCCTCAGTATTGCCTGCAATGTGCTCTGCTCTCGTGGTGCTTGTGTGACAGTGAGGGCAATGTGGGGTGGTGGTGTCCAGAGCGCTCTACCCAAACCTAAGGAGGGTGAAAAGGTGACATACAGGAACCAGAGCATGTGCTGTGTGGCCAGGTACAGCTCTCTGGTAGCTAAACACACCCAGCCCATCATGTTAATACTACATTGTGGGTCAAGGTTCCCCTGGCAACCCCTCAGGCCCCAAGGTGAATTTCTTTGGGCACCTGCATATGGATACTTGAAGAGAGAAAAGATGCTTTAGGAGCTTCAAGAGGAACTGAAGCTGGCAGTTCTGGGGTTTTAAAAAGGGGCCACTCCGGCTCTGCTGTTGGGCCTTGCAAAGCCACTGCTACTCCTGTGATCTCAGAGGAGTGGGAAAGAGGGAGTTCTTTCAGGCAGATGAGCAAAGGCTTTGATGGTAGGCGAGCTGTAAGTGCAGCCCTGCCATTGCTACCTTGCTTTGCCGTTTCAGGAGCACCGCTGTGTGATGGTCCCACGTTGGTGGCAGTGCAGGGCTGGCCCCGCTCCCCGGGTGCAGAAAACACTTCAGCGTCCTGGCTGGTAAGGATGGGACTTGCTGTCTGTGTAGATGGTGGGGTTTTATGTGGTGGGGTTTCCCCTGGCAGCCCCAGTGCTGCTCTGTGGGACCTCCAGCCCCTCCCTCTTCAGCCCCAGCCCCACAGTTGCCTGCCTACAGCTCCTGGGTGCTCTGCTCCCTGCAGCAGCCTCAGGGCAGGGAAAAATCCATGCACTTCCAGATTCACACACTGCCACTGGAGAGGCACGTGCTTCCTGAAGTGCCTTGGAACCCTCTGCCTACCTCTAGGACCGGGAAACATGTTTTTGTGCATATTCCACCTGGGTTTGGTAGGAGAGCACCTCCCTACTGCAGCCACTGGTGTAGTGGGTTTTGGGAATTGGAGTTGTCGTTTTCCCAGCCTAGATGTATTTGACAACTGGTTGCAGCAACGGGTGTTTAATTCTCTTGCTAGCATTTCCAGGCCAGCTATTTAATTTTTTTTTTTTCAAACCCTCTTGCTTCTGGAAATCCTGTAATCGAATCCAAGCTCTGTCAATCTAATTAGTTTTGAAGTGCAGAATCTCCATAACTTAGAGACCTAAATAAGCAGCTTAATATGAAAACCTAGTTTCTCTCCCAACACGTAACACCGTTCTGTATTCCCCCCCACAGAAATTCCTCCTGAACAACAGCCCACTGCGATTGCTCTCCTATCCCCCTGTTAACCTCCCTCCTCTCTTCCCCAGCCTCTGCCCTGGCTGTGTCCGTCGGGAACCGAAACAACCAGGCGCATCCCTCTGCTGCTCTGCTTCAAAGAGTCTTTCATGATGCTGCTTGCGTAAAAGATGCTGATGCTGCTTCAAATGCCAGCACAGAGCGGTCCGGGGGCGGCGTGGAGCAGCTCCTGGTGCTGCGCAGAAGCCGGGCTGGGCAGGGGGGCTGCACTGGGAGACTTCACGGTGACGTGATCAGGCCCTGTGTGTGCTGCACAGAGGGATCTCTGGGATTTATGGAGGGCAGGCTGCACCACAGAGCGTGGCCTGATGCGGTGCAGGGAAGGGCAGCTGCTGAGCGGGGCCTCTGTGCTGTGGTGCTGCACCGCTGGCTCCTCTCTGGGGTGCTGTGAGGAGCTGGCAGGGAGGAGCTGAATGAACTTCCTTGGTGCAGCATCCCTCCAGGTCCCCAGCAGCGTGTTGTCTCCCTCAGCTTTCCACTGACTGAAGCAAAGCTGAGATGTCCAGTAGATTTGTGTCAGAAACGCACTGCTGGCCCGAACTACAAAGACTGGTGGAACTATGGCTCTATAAAGGAGCGAGGTTTTCAGCCCTTTTGTGTGGGTAGAAGATTTTAAAAAAATTAAAATGAGGGGAAACACACACAAAATGGAAAATCACTTTTAACTAGGGCAAGATTGGGGCATCTAATTTAGGCTTTGCTTACGTCCCGTTGGCAGAGCAGATTCAGAACAAGTGTTTTGCCTGCTGCTGTGGCGGTGAAGCAGGAATAAGCCATCCCCCTTTCTTGATGGTTTCTCTGGTTGGTTGTCTCTGCAGTGCCCTGGTCAACTTTGTTCTTATTTGACTCTTTTTTTTCAGTAGAAATGGTGGTGCAAATATGAGCAAGCACCAGTTCATCAAAAAAGAGTTGTGGATATCCTCGGCTGAGCGTGGCTGGAGTCCTTAAAAGCTGCAATTGTACAAGACAGGTGCTTCTCTGCTTCCCGGCCAGTTCTGCCCTTAGATTTCAATTTCTATTGTTTTGTTCGTGCTTTTAATTATTTGGTTTCAGTTGCTGTACCATATTGTGTTTTTTCAGTGCAAACCGACCCCAACAACCTTTCTGTGCTGCTGTGGGGTTTTGCTCATGAAGACCCTGACCTCGCCCTGCATTGGAGCCATGTCCCATGAGGACCACGCAAGATTTGAGTAAAGGAAGCAAACCTTCATGCCACCATGAGAAAAGGTTGCTATTTTCTTCGCCTTTGCTAGTCTTTCCCTTTGTGTTTCGTGGCTGTCTGGTTTTCCTGGGACTGACAGGGAGTTTGGCTCCGCAGCACATCAGTGGGGAGATCCGCATCCGCCGAGATCTCGCTTGGCTCCGACAGCCCAAGGTGAAAGCCACGTGGCAGCGAGGTGAACTCCCAGCAAAGCGAGCCTGCCTCCAGCAGGAGCTGGAGGGATTTGGGCATTTATGCTTCGTCAGGAGGTTTCTGGCCGTGAGAGTGTGCCCGGGGGAGCGCGGCTGAGCCGCCGGCCTTGGGGAAGCCAGGCAGCAGGCCGGCTGGCTCTGTAATTGGGGGCAGTAACCAGCTGCCTTTGATGTCTGAGCCGGGCTGAGAAAACCTGATGGCAGACTTCAAAGTCTGTTGCGCCAGCTCCCCTGATTATCTGTAGGCTTCTGGCGCGTCCCCCAAGACTGCCAGATTATCCCAGCTAATGCTGTGCTCTTCCCCGCGTCCCCCCCACCCTGCCTGGCGCCAGCCTCTTGCTTTCAAGGCTGCAGCTTCCATCCCTCCCTGTCCTTCTGCCTCTCCCCAGTCACGGTGGGTATACGGCAGTGGCATTTCTGGGTGGGAGACAGAGCTCCCGAGACTCGTGAGGCAGAGGCAGCGTTTTTGGAGAGCTTGCCTATAGCCTGCACCCCTGGGCTGTGTTCCCCCTCCCCATTTGGCCGCAAGAGCAGCCTGAAATGCAGGGAGCTCTCTGCGGCTGCTCTTTGCACGGCACAGAGGTGTTTGCAGGCACCAGGCGCCTTTCCCTGCCTTTCCCCTCCTGACAGCCTTTGGGAAGCAGGGCTCCCAGGCATGCTGCCTCAGGGCACGATGCACAAACTCATGAAGGCTGGAAGGACAGGCCTGTGTTGGCTTTTCCCCCTTCAGCCTCTCTGCTGGGACCTCGCTGCCTCCAATTAGTCTCTGGCTCCTTTGGCCACCTGCTCCGGTGCTGAGGGAGCCCCAGGCTGCTGGCAGAGATGTGATGGGCAGGTCATTGCTGAGGGCTTGGCTGGGATGGGGCGAGGAGGTGGCAGAGCCTTGGGGCGGAGCAGAGGCCCTGGAACTCATGCCTCTCCCAGGGCAGTTTGCTTTCACCTGGGATATTGCAGGGCAATGACAAAAGCTCATGGGGATGTCCTCCCTTTTATGAGCTGGGTTTTGTTTCCTCACAGAGCAAGCAACCTTGGCAATGGCTAAAAACCCTTCCTGTGCAAATCTGCATTTGCCTGTGACATGGTTTGAGGTCTGATTTCCTTTGCATGGTGGTGTTTGTTGTGACTTTTCAGTGGAAGCC
The DNA here is from genome assembly GCA_013398055.1 of Ifrita kowaldi. Classification (NCBI taxonomy): domain Eukaryota; kingdom Metazoa; phylum Chordata; class Aves; order Passeriformes; family Cinclosomatidae; genus Ifrita; species Ifrita kowaldi. Next base: position 518,783 of record VZRS01003453.1, on the reverse strand, counting down.
AGCAACGAATGTGATGGCTGCAGGCTCAGGAAACCGCAGCTTCCGTAACCCCAGGCGCCCAAACAGGGTGAGGGAACTCATGGGAACCACATAGCCTGACAGGGATCTGGGCTGCAGCCATTCCCCTGTGTTTGCCTAATCGCTTTTGGTTCTCAACAGACTCTTCCCCCTAAAAATCAACATTGATTACTGGGTCACCTCCTTCATCCTCAACAGCTTCCTCCACAGCATTTCTGCCCCGATGTGGGACTGATCCTGCCTTATTCCCATCTCTCTCCAGGCTTATTGCAGTGTGCGAGTGTCAGCACTTGTCTAGCCAAGAGGTTTCCAAGTCACTGTGGATGCTGCTGATGGCTGCTCTGCTCTTTCAGGCAGAGCCTCCAGCCTGGCTGCACTGGGCTTGGTAAAACTTCCCATGCTGCGTTCTTGGTGGTGTTTTTCTGGAAAGCTTTGACCCAGAGTGGCTGAGCAGCATCCAAAAAGGGCACATTCGAAGGGAACCAGGGAGAGGCAGGAGGAAGGAGAACAGGTATGGAGGCATGCAATTAAAGATGGTCATCACCAGTGTGAAAGGCAAAGCTAGAGGTGTGGGCAACCCAGTCTCCAGCTTTGTGCTCTGGAGTGGGAAATGGCGGTGGGGGTGTGCTGAGAGGTGGCCCTGCTATGGTGCTGGCAGCAGCCAGGCTGTTCCAGGGGCTAGAAGCAGGGAGTGTTTAATCCCTATGGGCCTGTGCAGCACTTCACCAAGTGGGGTGCCTGGGCACATGCACCTCCTGGCTCAGAGGAGGAAAGTCCTGAGCTCCACACAGGTACAGACAGGGACCCTCTGTGCTATCCAAGAAGCATATTTCCCTGTCATTTCCTGTCTGGTGTCATCCCCGGAAAATAAGGTGAGGGAATCTTTCTCCCCATGGATTTGGAGTCACTGATGTGGCTTCTAATGGCAGTGCTGTCTTTGTAAAGAATCCTCTGATCCCCTTCCTTCACTCTTCCCTGCTGTATGTCTGGTTACATTGATTTCCCAGGGAGGAGGAGAGTGAGTTTTAGACTGTGCAGTCCCACGAAGAGGGAGCGGTTGGTTTTGTCCACAGAGCATCATTATTGCCAGGGATAGGGCTGGGCCAGGCAATCCTATTCTCCCCAGTTTCTCCACTGCAAATGTAAACAGCGACTCATGCATCATTAGAGCTGCAAGCCTGGAGTTAAACTGTCCCCGAGTGTGTGTTTATCTGCACACTGACTGTCGGAAGCTCACTGAGGTTGAACTCCAAGTTTCCTTTCCATTTACTCTGTCACTGTAGCAGAGATGCTTTTGATGCTTTTCCCTCCTCCAAAGTGGTAAGTGGGCTGGCTTACTGTCAACAGGATGATCCCCCAGGGCACTGCTTGCAGTGGGTTGCTCTTGGAAAGCAAACCTCTCCGTCCTTTCCTTCTGAAATGGGAAGGTTTCATCCTGCAGCAGGGAACGTAAGCCTACCACACAGCTTTGGCTCTGTGCATGGCTGTGTCCTGCTGCCACAGGGCATATGCCCTCCTCAGGGTACAGGTGGGATCCTGCAGGGGCCTCTGCCTGCTGCCACAGCCTATCCCCCTGGATTTGGCTTTCTGGAGAGCTGTGTGGTGCTGTGGGAGCTGATGAGGAGCTGGCTGATGGAGGGTCGAGCCTTGCAGCAAGGGGCCTCTGCCTCCACCTCCCAGCCCCCCAGGCTGTCGTATGAGTTGGTTTTGTAAATGGGGAAAGGAGGGACCTCATGTTTGTTTTGGGTCGTTACATGAATCTCATTCCCTCTGGAAGCCCCCTGGGATCAAGCAAGAGGAGTTGTTGTATGGTTGGTTTTTGCTTGTGAATCCCTGAGCTAATTAAGGCATTCAGTCAATCCTGCTGGCAGCGTCAGGAGCGGCATAGCTCAGGGATAAATGCTTTGTGCCACCTGGGGAAAAAAAGCCCAACAACCCCAAAACAAAGAAAATCCCACCCCAAAAAAAACCCCAAACCAAATAATTTCAGAGAGTGTCCCTGAGCCCATCTCTAGTGTTTTGGCTGTATGCCTCAGAGACTGGGTTTTCCCTGCCCAGGATGTGTCCCTATCAGCCTCCCACCATATCCCAGGACACCCCTGGCACCTGCCAGCAGGAGCATGTCCCAGGCAATGCAGCCACAGCAGTTATCTCTGGGAATGTGCCAGAGCCCCTGGGTCTGTGCTGGAGCCTCCTGACCTCTGCCCTCCAGTGCAGCTCCCTGTGGTCCCACTGCTCCTGGGAGAAGTGCTGGGCCAGGATCTCCCACATCCGGGTGCTGCCCATGGGTTGTGCATACAGGATAGAGTTCCTGGCCAGTTCCTGGCTCTGTGGTGATCCTTCAAGATCCAACAAGCCAGCTGGACTGGCTGTTATGATTCTCCTAACCCATGTAGTGGATGGGCTGGTGGGGGTGCTGCGGGAGAGACACCCCACTTGGGACGCCCCACTGCACCCTGAGGCAGAGCTTGATCAGCCGTCTTCAAGGAGCACTGTGCCACCCCAGCCTGTACCTAAGGCGTCATGTCTGCAGCCATGGGAAAGAAATAGCTGCAGGAAGCTTCAGCCCCAGAAATCTGCTTCCATCCCTCCCTGGAATCCAGCCCTTTGCCCCCTCCTCGCTGTTAGCAGGGAGCAAGCTACTCCATGCAATGAAGTGGGAGGAGTGAGACAGAGGTTTAGCCCATGAGCTGCTGTTGGACAGCAAAGCCGCAGCCAGTAGGCACCCACAGGTGGGCATCTGGCACAGACACAGTGGCAGAAGGGGCTTTGGGCATCGTCACACTTGCCCAGGTAGCTCAGGGACAGGATGCTGGCTGTCACCTCCCAGAGGGTGTTACTTTGCACCCTGCTCCGTAACTTCTCCCAGCCATTCTAAGCAGAGGAAACCACCACTGACAGACAGTTTCCTCCCAGCTGCTCTCTAAATAGCGGGGTGGCTGTCGCCATCACCCAGGAGAACCTACCACCGCGCCTCTGGGAGAGGATCCAAGCACAGTGGATTGCTATGGGGCTGGCACGGTGCCTGGCAGCTGCCTTCCTCTTCCTCTTCCTCCTGGGTGAGTGCCCTGCCCAGTGGCCAGAGATTTCTTGGAAGTGTTGTGGGGAAAGCAGAGCACAGGGGGCTCAGCCAGCGCTGCTCTGGCTCAGTGGCCATGGGAAGAGGTGCATCAGCACATGCTCCTTTTGCACTGTGTTTCCACTCCAAAATGAGAGCCCAAACCCTAGGAGGGTTTTGGTGAGGGGATGCGCACATCCCCATTGAGTGGCTGATTGGGGTGTGGAAGGTGTCACCTCGCACCCTCTTCCATTGGGAAGGAATTTCTGAAGGTTTCATAGGCAGTGCTGTCACCAGCTCTCTTCCCTGGCCACCACAGTTGGTTTTTTGACTCAGGACCTGTGTCCTGTGGGCAATCTGCTTGGTGTGCATGCCGAGCACCAGATAGAATGAGCATCACCACTGGGAGCTATGCAGAAGGGGAGAGTCTGCGTGTGGCAATCCCCAGACCCTCTGCAAGCAGAAATGGAGGGGGCTCTTGATGCTTCCTGGTGCCCCCTGCCTTCAGAGGAGCTGTTGCTGACCCCCTCTCCTGTGTCCCCCTCCGTTTCTGCCTATGCAGCATCCCTGCAGCAGGCAGCCTGCTGCTGACCGCCACTGTCCCATGTCCCTCAGCTTTTGCGCTGCATGTCCTCCTCTGGCACCAATCAGCTCTGCACCCCAGCTCCCTTTCCCCCATAGTTTGTGCAGGACCTGAGAGCTTGGCCCTCTTAATTTTAATATACCACAAGCTTCCTCCAGTGATGTCAGCCTGGTTGCTGCTTCCTCTGCAGGGCTGGCTGAGAGAGGCTCTTCAGGCACGAACGGGCTCGGCAGCCCTCTGGCCATGATGCTCTGGTCTCTGTCGTGTGACCCCCAGCGTGGCAGGGGACAAGAAAGCTCAGGGGTCTGTTGTTACAGGACTTGTTCTTGTGACTGTACCCCTGCAAACACCGTGTGTGCTGACAGGTCTGACCACTGGCCAGCGGGCAGTGACCGTCCAGAAGGGGCCTCTCTACCGCGTGCGGGGGTCCAACGTCACCCTGTGGTGCAAGGTGAGCGGCTACCAGGGCCCGGCGGAGCAGAACTTCCAGTGGTCCATCTACCTGCCCTCGGCCCCCGAGCGGGAGGTGCAGATCGTCAGCACCGTGGACCCCTCCTTCCCCTACGCCATCTACACCCAGCGCGTGCGCAGCCGCGGCATCTTCGTGGAGCGGCTGCAGGGGGACGCCGTCCTGCTGCACATCACCGAGCTGCAGGACCGCGACGCCGGCCAGTACGAGTGCCACACGCCCAACACCGACGAGAGGTTCTGGGGGACTTACAGCGCCAAGACCAACCTCTCTGGTGGGTCCTGAATGGGAGCCCTGCTCCCTGTGGGGCAGGTTTCTACTGCCCCCACCTCTGCGCTGGGGAGAAGTGCTCATCTGTCAGAGGGACAGCTGGGAAAGGGGTGATTAGTGGGGCTGAAGTTGGTATGTCCAGATATCCCCTTGCATATTCTCTGGTCATTGCCTCCCAGCCAGGGGAAGGGAAGGGAAGGGAGGCCTCTGCTCTCCCATGGCCTGACTTCAGCTCCTGACACAGACACAGCATGTCACAGCTGAGCACTCAGGAAGGCAGGAGTTTCCAGGCTCTGCACATTAACTATTGTTGTCTTCTCAGGTCAGGGTTTGGGAACTGACCCAAGTGGGATACCCACAGATGGAAGGAGGTAGCAGCTCCTGCAGAACGCTAGGGAGGGAAGGCAATGGGGTGGAGAGACAGAGGGAAAGGCCCTGCTGTGAGCCCACCGAGTCCACATGGTGGTATGGTACTTCCACTTGGTGTTCAGCCCTGTTTCCTCCTTTATCTTGGTGTACATTTGGGATAGTGAGGGGATGGATTTTAATCTCCTTGGGGTTGCCTAATTAATACTGGCTGTAGTTTGACTGAAGATGGCACTGCAAAGAGATTCACTGTTTTTCTTGTTTGCTGCGGTTTTAGTCACTTCACACCCCAACATAAGCAGCAGGAAGGCTTGTCAGTCAGCTACAGAAGATGTTTCTCCTATGCTGCCAGATCCCATAGGCCCTGCTCGCAGTTTCTTGGGAGTTGTCCTATGCAGGGACAGGAGCTGGACTCAGTGATTCTTGTGGGTCCCTTTCGACTCAGGATATTCCATGATTCTCTGTTTCTCTCCCACGCTCAGTGATTGCAGACACCCTCTCGGCTTCCATGGCTCCTCAGGCCCTCACCCTCACCGAAGGGGATGCAGTGGAGCTCACCTGTGAGGTGTCCAAGTCCACTGCCCAGCACACCCATCTCTCAGTTGGCTGGTTCCTTCTTCAGGGAGCAGGAGAGCACCACACCGAGGAGGTCCTCACCCTCTCCAAGGACTTCGTCCTGAAGCCAGGGCCCTCTTATGAGCAGAGGTTTCTGGAGGGGGATGTGCAGCTGAACAAAGTTGGGAACACCACGTACAAGCTCTCCATCGGGGCAGTGAAGCCATCCGACCAGGGGCAGCTGTACTGCGAGGCAGCTGAGTGGATCGAGGATCCTGACGAGACGTGGAAGGACATCTCCCGCAAGCAAACGGAGAGGACTTGGCTGGCAGTCCTGAGCCAGGGTAAGGCCTTTGCAAACTCACGTGTTGGCTCCAACTCCCCTGTGCATTCAAGGCTCTACAGCAGCAGATTTCAGTGCCCCTTCACCTGCCTCTGCTGCAGCCCAGGCACACACAGGGCACTGAGGGCCGGGCTGGGCTCAGGGCCATGGCAGCCCCTGGTTCACGAGCTGTTGGTGCTTCATGCTTTGGGTGTTCCTGCAGCCGAATCCCCAATGCCAGCAGCAAGCCCAACCTCACAGACCGTGTGAGGTGCTAGCAGAGGGTGCAGCAGCAGCCTGGCTGTGTGCCCGCAGCAGCCTGGCTCCTTGGCAGTGCCAAACTCCAGTGTTTGGAGAACAGTGTTGTTACACTGCCTCGAGGCTCTCGTGGCCTTAAAAAAGTGCACCCCAGTCAGCTGCTCATCACTGTGCCTCAGCCACAGGCACGGAGGGACACGGGGAGGGACTGCGTGTGCTGCATGGCTCTTGCTGGGGGTGGCTTGCCTGTCCCTGCTGCCACCAGCCCGCTCGTTTCCAGAGCAACTGGTGCTGCTGTTTATCAGGCCATTCCTCTGAGCACCCTGCCTGCCATCCCTCCTGCCACAAGCCTTTGCTGGCTGTGGTCCCTCCCCCTGCTCTTCCCCCACATGCGTGTGAGTAGCTGTGCCCAGGGGAAGGGAGACAGGACGCTTTGCCTCGAAGCAGCCAAGACAAGGCTGTGGCTAGCTGGTGTCCTTTAACATAGTGTGCAGTAAAATGGGGCAAGTCTCCCACTGAAACCCTGCCCGTGGAGGTGGTGTGCCCTGTCCCCACACCTCAGGGCGGGTGGGGGAGGCTACGGAGCAGAGCTGGGGCAGCGAGGGGAACTGATGTCTCGTGGGAGGCTGGTGAGTCAGAGCAGGAAACCAAAGAAACAGATGGGTGAGGAGTAAGCACTCCGTACGTGGCTCAGGGGAGCAAGGTATCAGGAGGAGGGGGAGTGAAGCGTGTTCTCTTGTCAGAATCTGTTTCCTGGAACCTGCCTGACTGGCAGAGCTTTATTCCCCTCACTGTGCACTGTTTGCAGCAAAGGCTTTCCAAGCCTGCTGCTGCTTGGGGAGCAATGGCAGTCAATGCACTTCCTTGCATCCACTTGTTGAAGAGGGCTTGTCATGACTGATAGTGTGTGGCTTCAGGCAGCAGTGCCTCGGGATGGTTTAGAAATAGAGAAACCTTGTCAGAGTTTGGTATTTGCCCTGTGGTAACTGTTCAAGGTAGAAGGGAGGCGATGGTGGTGAGAGTTCACCATGGTGGCAGTATTGGGGCTGCTGGCACTGCCATGGAGGGACAGCAGTGGGTGTGCCAGCCCTCCATCAAATCTGCAGGGCTGGTTTCTTCCTCCAGCACCCAGTGGGGCAGCCCAGGCTGCAGGGCTGAGCACCCCATCACACCGAGAGCCAGCGACCACTCTGACCATGGCTAACTGCTCCATTGGTTTCTATAAACTCTCCAGCAAATATTTAGGAATGCCAAACATATCTGCAGCAGCTGGGATTCCTGTTTGCAAACTGTTTATGAACCAGTGTTTAAATTCACAGGGTACTCTGCTTTCAATAAATTATTTTAGCCCTTCCAGTTGTGGCCTGGGAGCTGCTCTGTTTTACTTCCAAACTACAGCATGTAACCTTTCCCTTGTTTCAAGACTGAGGGGGCACCACAGTGACCCAGGGAGAGAGAGCGGGAGTGGTGTGAGCCAGGGAATTGGGGCTCAGTCCTACCTCCAGGTTTCTGGCCAAAGCCAGTGCTTTGTGAGGTCATGGCACAGGGTTTTGGGGTACCCAGAGTGTCTCCTGCTTGCAGCCACTGTCCAGCCAGACTGATGCCAGGAACCAGGGGTTTTGAGTGCCCAGCAAGGGAGGTGAATAGTGTCATGGGATGCAGAGGTGGGGTCCTTACCTCAGACACAGCTGGCTGCCCAAGAGGGTCTGCCAAGGGGAAGATGGCTTTAGGTTCCCCCCGTCGCTGCCCTCTTCGCGCAGCACCTACTGCTAATTGGTATGGGGGGCAGGATCCACTTCTTCTTGCTTCCTTCCTACCTCCCCATGCTATGACAAGTCTTGACATTTCTGCTTTCTGTAGGAACTTAACCAAAAACCTCTCCAGCTTGGAGAGCAACTCTTGCCCACAACCCACAGTAGCAGATTCAGACAAGCCAGCCCTTCATGCACCTTTTTCCACCACAAGCAGCAGAGTTGAAACCACTGCTGTGATAAAACCCCTTTGTGCTCCTTTCTGACTTATGGGGTAGGTGTTTCATGAGGTAAAACAGCTCCGGGAGGTGAAACGGAGCAGCACCTGTAAAAGCTGATGCCTCTGAGTTAGGGCAGCCCTCAGTTTGGATGCCTGAGCTGAGCAGGGGATGGCTGTGGCCCAGGGCTGTCCCAGTGAATGCTGTGCTCTGGCGGGTTTAGCTGCTCTTAAGGGGGGATTCCAGCTCCCCAGGGCTCTGGCACTTCCTCCACCTGCATCTGCTGCTTAGTGCATGGAGCTGGCAACCCTCTCCCCAGGGGCAAAGTTTTCCATCCTGATCACTTTTCTCATGAAAGAAAACGTTTCACTGGAAAATTCCCTCCTGTTGCCCTCTGCAAGGCCGCTGGTGCTGCCAGGGAGCAAGGAAGCAGGGCCACCCATCACCCTCCTTGGTTTTGATTGCCCACAGGCAGAGACCTCTCCGTGGACATCACTGCTGCTGAACACTCCCTTTCTGAAGGGGACACCTTGCAGCTAAATTGCATGGTGGGAGCCCCAAAGAGCAGCAGCAGGCACTTTAAAGTGATTTGGCTCCTCGACAGCGTGGGAGTGGCCACGGTTGACCCCCACGGGGTACCGACTTGGGAGGAAGAATACAAGGAGAGAGCCAAGCTGGGGCAGCTCCGAGCATTCAAGCAAAGCAACACAGTTTATGTCCTCACCATCTCTGAGGTGGGGCTGAAGGACAAGGGTATGTACCAGTGCTCAGTGTCAGAAATGAAGACTCCTGGAGACTCGCACAGCATCCAGACCAATGTGTCATCAGGCATACAAGTCAACGTGAAGCCAGTAGGTGAGTGAATCCTAACAGCTGCTCTTCTGGGTACTGTCTGCAATATCCTTGCCTGGGGAATGCTTTAGGTCTGGCCTCATCTTGACAGGGGCAGCAAGAATGCAAATATGCCAACGTTTTTGATAGATAATGGGGAAAGCATTTGCTTTAGCAAATATTAGCCTGACAGACATGGTAGCTGTCCAAGAAGTGTAAACCTTTAGCCCAGTCTCTTCGCAGAAAGTTTTGGGGCAAATAGGTAGAATTCTGAGGAGTCTGGGTCCTCCCGTGTCTTTGGTGCTGAAAACTGTGGGCAACATCTGTTGCTACGCCTGAAAATCACAGGAAAACCCAGCAGAACAGGTACATCTGGGGAGGAGGATCATTGCCACTGCCATCAGGGTACTCTCCCTGTTTTGGATGGATGATTTGTGAGAAACCAGTCTAAGAAAAGTGTGTGGGAGGCTCTTGGTATCCATAGCTAGATAATGGTTATTCGTATGTAGCAGGAGCTGCCTGCTGGGACTCTGTTTCTTAACTAATCCTTTATGTATCCATATCCCAACAAAGACATTAAACAGAAAAAAAACCCTAAACCAAAAGAAAAAACCCCACAACCACAAAGCCTTCTCCAAATTTATAGAAAACGTCTGGTTGAAAATTTCAGACAATTCCCCAGCTCCTTTCCTTTTCCAACATCAAGACTTATCCAGTCCTTCCATTTAATGCTGTAGTGTCTCTGGCTTTTTCTAAGGAGCACAACATCCCCTCCCAACGTGGTAACTGTTGTTTGCAGAGAGCCACATGCGCCTGTCTGTGTCCACCAGCACCCCACGGGTCACAGTGGGAGACTCCCTGATCCTCCGCTGTGAGGTGCAGGGAGCCACCGGCCCCGTGTCCGTGTGGTGGTGGCACCTGCCACCGCAGCACCCGGGGCACAGGGTGCTGGTGGCCACCATGGAGCAGGACGGCACCCTGAGCCTGGGCAGCGCCTACCAGGATGGCCAGACTCGGGGGAGCCTTCGGCTGTGGAAGGGGAGCTCTGGCACTTTCACCCTGGCGATCCCCAGCACGCTGGATGAGGATGATGGTGGGCAGTACAGGTGTGAAGCAACGCAGTGGTTCCGAGGCCGGAAGTGGACAGAGAAGGGGGAGGCAGCAGTGATGGTCAGCCCCATGGGTAAGTTCAGCCACTCCTGTTTCTGGGCTGGAGGTGGTGCTGGAGAAGAGGGTGGACGTGTGTCAGTGGGACATGGGCCTGCTGTGCACTGAGCTCTGCTGCTGCTGCTGCAGGGTGACCTAGGGCTGATCACTTGGCCCTGCAGTGCTTCGGCTTCCCCATTTCTACCAGGATGCTACAGTCCTCCATGGGGTGTTTTGGGAGAGACCAGTGGGAGACAACAGCTGAAATGCTCAGAGACCCGAAGGGCACTATCTTGCTCCACAGGTCTTTGTGTCTCCTTCAGCTGAAATACAAAATATCTGTTCTAGCAGCATAATTACTTGCAGTAATTAACTTCAACAAAGCTACTTGCTGAGTTGTCTGGTGGTGTTTGTCAGAGATACACCCCTGGTGTGCTGGCCTCTGATTGCTTCTCCTGCCCTCTTGTCTGAGTGCAGAGCTGCTAATCTCCATGGTGTGCAGCGCCCACATCCTCTCTTCTTGGCTGCCTTTATGGAGAGGCAGCTTTTGGCTGTGAGTTAGGGTGGTTTTCCTTTCTTGTCGCTGGGCTGGGTGCCTGAGAGCACCAGTCAGGCCACAGGAATTGTTCAGCTTTTGTGGAGGGCGGAGGGAAGCAGCAAACAGGACAGCAGCATCAGCAGAGGATCCCTGGCTCCTCTAGTGTGGGACAGGGGAACCTGTACAAGAGGGCACTGAGGGTTTTCTGGGAAACTCGGGGTAGGAAAGCGGGAGGTAGGAGAGGGCCAGGGGCTGCATGGAGCTGGCAGAGCACAGCGCAATTCAGTGGAGAGTGGCACTGGCAGAGGAGCAGCAGCACTGCTGGTGCCACGGCCCTGCAGTGCCTGGGGCAGCGGGGACGGGGCTGTGTGGCAAGGGTGGCAGTGAGGTGGCACAGGGCAGCACTTCTGTCCCGACACCAAGGGCTCTCTCCTCCCGAGCAGGTCTCGGTCTGCACGCCACGCTGAGGAGCCGCACTGCCACCGTCACATACGGGCAGAGTTTCGAGCTCTTCTGCCAAGTGAACGCCAGCTACACCCTGGAGGAGGTGCCAGCGTCTGTGCGGTGGCTTTTCCAGCCCAGCCCCGCCGGTCCCTCCCGCGAGCTGGTGCGAGTCTTTCCCAGCGGCACTGTGGTCTGGGGCGCAGCGCAGCCACACGTCCAGGGGAAAGCCCAGCTGGCGAAGGCTGACACCTCCTTCAGGCTGCACATCCACAGTGCTTTGCCTGCCGACGAGGGGACATACCAGTGCGAGGTGGAGGTCTGGAGGAGGAACACCCTGCCCCTGGGGCAGCCAGCAGCCAGCACCAGGTCCAATGTCGTGGGGATAAAGGTGGTGCTGCCAGGTGAGCAGAGCCTTCAGCAGAGGGTCTCTCCCGCTACTTTAAATCCATCAAACATGACCCGGGGCAGCCAGGGCCACTGATGGCTGGGGTGTCACCAGCGGGGCCACCTGCCAGGGCTGGAGGAGGTGGTGCTGCCTGTTCTGTCGCTTCCTCAGCGTCTGACAAAACCTTGGAGGCAAGTTTGGTGTTTGCAAGTGGCAATATCTGTTTGTTTGCAGATCATGCCAAGCGTACAGGGATCAGCCTTGCCACTAGGATTGTAAGCCTAGTGTCTGGAAAGAAGTAGGGCCTCCAAGAAGCCCAGCTGAATGTTTGGGGTGCAAGGAGCACCCCATGGAGTGGGCTTCTGGGAGGCAGTGGAGGGAGACCAGCCCCTGAAGCTGATGGCTGGGATATGTCTGTATTCCCTGACCAGAATATTCAAGGTATGCTGAGAAAGCACCAGGGCTCTCTGCCGGGCTGGGAGCCAGCACGGAGCCGCAGGGTGCCAGGAACTCCGTCGGGAGGTATCTCCTGCCGGGCACGGCTGGGCTGCCCTGCCCAGGGTTCCCTTTTATGGCCACCCCTGCAGGCGGGGCCTGCGCTGTCATCCCTCCTGCCAGCAGCCCGCTGGGAGCCTCATCCTCTTATGGAAGAGAGGTGTTGCAAACAGACCTCAGCCCCCCCCGCCACCCTGTTTCCTGCCCGTGGCAGCACCACGGTGTCAGCGTTCCCTGCTAACAGCTGGGGCTGCTGCAGGAACTGCGGGCTTTGTCCTGGCCAAAGCCTCTGAGCCTGTGGAGGCAGGCGTGAGAATATGGGTTGGTTTATTTTTTTGCCCTCGTGTCTGTTCTGCCAGCCAAGGAGAGTTCTTACTCTTTTTTCATGCATCAAGTGCTCCTTCCTCTAAAATCCTTGGATTTTCGGAATCACAACCCAGTGAACTGAAATTATGCATTTTTCATGGTTTTTTTTAACTGATGGGTTTGCTGTGGCATGAGCTAATACATTTCCTTCCCTGTCTGGGCCCTTTTCTCTGGTGCTCTCTTGTGTTCCACTGCTACTCTTTCCTCCCCCCTGTGGAGCTGACTGCTGGGATGCTCTGTGTAACACCTGAGCTCCAGCAAGCTGGGGCAGGGTGGCACTGAGACGAGGGGTGACAATAATCAGCCTCTCTGAGCACACATCTCTCGTGTAAATGGCTTTAGGATGAGCAGGTGTAACTGCAGAGCATCTACGCAGAGGAGATGGGAGCAGCAAGAGACTACAACAACATTTGGCTCCAAATGTATTGCAGCTGTTTCTGGGTACTGAGACACTGTAAAGAGGGTGGGAGCTGGGAGAGGGTGATGCACAGGGGGAGGTTGCTGCTGGCTCCAGTGCCATCTCTCTCAGAAAGGCAGCACGAGCCAGTGAAGGATGTTCGGGAAGGTAGAGAAGTCTGGGGAGGGAGCTGACTCAGGCAGCAATAGGGTGAGGCAAAGCTGCAGAAAATGAAGCTGCAAATCATGAAAATCACCAGCCTGCTTCTTCTTATATAGAACCTCATAGCTGGAGCCTGCAGAGGCACTGGAGTTCTTGACTTTTTGCTTCAGCACTTTGTTTACTACTTGATGTCAGTGGGTGCTTTAGGAGTTCACATGCTGCTGTGGTCTGTGGATCATCTTCAGATGGGAGGGACATCCATGAAAGAAGGACAGATCTTTTCCATTTCCAGTTTCTTGGGTGGGGTCTCATAATTATTACTCCACGAACCTCTCAGTGCAGCTGCCTGCTGTGGCTTCCCCCACACTGGAGTGAGCTGCAGGGGCTTTTTCACCTCGTGTCCCTCAGGCCAGCAGCCCACATGGGCCATGCCCTTCTGCCTGCTCCACTGCTCCTGGGCCAGGCAAAAAACAAAGCATCAGCAGGCAGGGGTCACAGGGAGATGGGCAGTGAGATGCTTGGCTTGGTTAATTAAATTGAAAATAAAGGGAAAACAGCACCATGGCTTTATGTGAGAAAGGAAGAGGCAGGCAGCTGCTCTGCCCTTTTGGTAATTGATCTTTAGCAGCAGAGAGAGGAGACCTGGAGCTGAAACAAAGGGGCTTTGCAGCAAGTTCTCTGCTTCCTCTTGAGGTGATCGCTGAGAGTGTGACAGCAATTTTACTCGTCAAAATGAAGCACTCAAAGCAGTGGTCCCTGTGCCTCCTCTCTGCACTCCAGTAGCTTGTCCTTCTCTGGAGCATTTTCTGCCCCAGCACGTGTCAGGCCAGGCCATACTCAAGCAAGACCCTACCTGCCCCTCGTCCCCTGGCAGTTCACTGACTGGCTGAGTGGTGTCCTCGGTACTGAGCAGATGAAGTTAAGAATTAAGTGTCTTATTTTTTCCAGTGTGATCAGTTCTCCTGTCACAGAAACACAGGACGGTGGAGATTGGCAGGGACCTCTGGAAATCACCTGGTCCAACTCCCAGTGCAAGCAGGGCTGCCTACAGCAGGCTGCCCAGAACCATCTCCAGTTTTTTTAGTATCTCCAGTGTCCCCCTCTGAAGATTTGTGCTTCCATAGAGCCAGCTCTGGGATGGGTCTGCTTTTAAGCACTGCAGTTTAAGACATCAATTTGCATCTAGTTCCCAGGTGTGCTCAAGTGGGTGTGATTTTTGTGGTGGATCTGATGAATTTGCACAGCGTCCTAATTAGGGTGACTGCTGTCCCTTCTCTTCTGCTTTTTGCCCATACCTGTTTCTTCAGAGCAGCAAATGTGCACTGTGAAATGCAGGACAGCACTTTGATCCGTTGGGAGCATCCACCTCCCAGACATCCTGGTGAGTGTTGCTGTGGAAATCCAAACCACTGAAGTGAGGCAATAAGCGGATACAGGGACTTGTGCAAGTTGCTCTGAGGAGGAAGCTGTCAACCTTTTGGTGAAAATGTGTTTGTCTGTAGAGAGAAGGAAGAGCAATGGGGTACAAAGAGAACAGCATAAGCAGGGAGATTTTTGTTGTCAGATTAGAAGCAGAGGCCTTACAGGGATGTAAAGAGCCATTGGTTGGGATATTTGCTTCGACCAGTCTCAAGAGAGGCAGTGACGGCCTCTGAAGCGGACTGCTTGAGTTTTGAGAAGAAATGCTTGAAGGAAGGGGAAACGTGCAAGCTTTCCCCTGCAGTGTTGTCCCTCTTCTCCCTCAGCCCCTGTGGGAGAAGCCGCAGCTTCCTCCTGTCCCAAAGCCCTCTCCACAACCTGCTGCCATCACATCCCATGGGAGGGTGCTGTGGAGGAGAGTGCCCTGCTGAGCCTGTGGCCAAGGCTGGGGGTCTGGGACATTCTGAGGCACCATCTCAGTGCGTCCTCTGCTGCCTGTCCCCAAACCAGCACCCAGGGGCTGAGCTTAAGGGAGCTCAGTTGTCCCCAGCCTCTGTGGCAGAGGTGTCCTGCTGCTCAGCTCATACGCAAGGAAAGTGCTAAGAATGGAAACTCAGCCTACAGTCCCTTAAAACCTTGATGGTGTCTCCTGCTGAGTAATTTCTGCCTACCCAAGGGTGGATACCTGTGTGTACTCCCTCCCCTGACTGCTGACTCCATCTGACAGAGGTGGGGTCTCAGAGTGGAGGGGAGGATGGAGGGGGAATGCAGGTGGTTGGAAGACCTTTAAAGATTTGGATTTGGAGCCTTTTCACTGCTGGAGGAGACGTTCCAGCAACAGGTGATGTGCTGTGGGAAGAGGGTCCCTCACACCAGGAGCAGCACAGACGCAGCAGGAGCAGCAGTGCCCGCTGCCGGGGGGCAGAGCTGCAGGCAGCACCACGGCTCTGCTCTCCTCAGCTGCACAGCTCTGAACCATCACTGGGGGTGATCACAGGGGGTGTGCACGACTCTGTCATGTGGTTTTGGATTAATAACCACAGCAAACACCTGAGATGGCAACTGTTAGTGAAACCCACATGGGCTCTGTAGTCTCTCTGCAATAAAAGACACTTGTTCACAGCCTCCAAAGCCGTGGGCTGGTTTTGTCACGTATGTGTGAGCCTGCTGATGGAAGCAGTGGTAGACAGACACATTTGCTGCAGACAGAGGCTTTGCCTCCGAGCTCCAACACAATGGCTGCCTCCATCCCCCATTCCTGCTCTGTGGTCTCCAAGGCACCTGCTCTGCTACTCTCCTTCCCAGTGACACCCAGCTGTGATTCCCTGCCATTGTTCACACAAGGGTGTGAGGATTTGCTCTTTCCCTCCTTCCTCCACCCCTCTTCTCCAGCACCCCCTAATGAGTCTTTGTCCTCTGTGCATCCTCTTCCTCCCTCCTCTTTCAGTGTGTTTCTCTGAGGCCAGCTTTACTCCGCTCCTTGCCAGTATCCCTGAATTGGCAGCTGCATCTGGCATGATTGTTTTGTCTCTCCATTTCAGAAAGCAAGCTTCAGGTTGCTACGAAAGACAGCTCTGTGGAAATTGCCAGCAGCAACGCAGCCATTGAGTGCAGGATTGTGTTTGCCCAGAATAACTCGCAGTTGGCTGTTACCTGGTACCTCCTGCCTCTTCTGGCAGATGAAACCCCCCTGCAAATCATCAGGGCCAGCTACAGCAACATACTGGAATATGGGTCTGAATTCAGCTCTCCTGCACAAAAGTCCCGGTTCCTGAGCCAGAGGGTGTCCAGCAATGTATTCCAGCTGCAGATTCTGTCTGCAGACCTCAGGGACCAGGGCAGGTACTACTGTGTGTTGGAGGAATGGCTCTGGCTGGTGGATGGCTGGTACAAGGTCGGAGAGGGAACGTCGGGAAGGACCACGCTGAAACTCCCAGGTGAGCAGGTATTATCCCTTGTCCAAGTGCTGCTGGAGAAGGTTGGATCAACTTATGACAGGCTCTTGCCAGGCCTCTCCTAAGCTGGCAGGGCTTAGGAAAAGCAGCAGCTCCTGCGTTGGATCTGAGGCTTAGGGATGCAGGAGTTGTCAGTGCCTCTCAAAGGGAAATTAGGAAGATTTACCACATCCTCCCAAACCAACCAAGCTGCTATTTTTGCTACTGGTAGATGTAGTCAAATGCTTCATAACAAAAGTGAATTGTGGCCTTTTTCTTTTCTCTCCAACACCTGGTGCACTTGGTTGGTTGTACAGTGCTGTGAATAGAGAAGCTGCCCTTTGCTGGTACTCCTGAGCATCCGGAAGGAAAACACTTGGATTTCCTTACCCTGCAGCACATTGCTGCTAAGAAACAAGACTGAAGGTTCAGCTGCTCTCACCTTAATCACTGCATCACTGGGGTGCATGGTGGGTCTCCCTGGCTCAGTTCTTCCCTCTCTCAGCCTCACTCCAGCCCTAAATAAAGTGGATCAGAGAATTCCAGCTTCCTAAATAGCTTTTGGTCCAAAGGATGCCTTTATCACTTATTTGGAGGGGGTAGGGAGTATTACAGCACAGGGGGCAGAGATGATGGGGAAGGTGGGGACAGGATGCCCCAGGGAGAACGAGTCACAGGAGCAAGGGGCCTGTGGGTGTCCTGCAGAGGCTCCTGCAAGAGGCCATTCCAGTCCCTCACACTTTGCTCCAGGAGGTTTCTATCAGCCTGTGGGTGCAGGCAGAAGTATTTCTCCGGCAGTACGACACCACAACACCTCTTTCTGCTTGCACCCTACCCCAGAGCGCGGGCTGCGGATGGAGAGAACCAACCACAGCCTCTCGGCGAGGGAGGGCGAGGAGGTGACGCTGCCCTGCTGGCTGCAGGGGGCCCACCTGCCCGGCACACAGCTCTCGGCCACCTGGTTCCAGGTGCAGAGCAGCGGCCGTGACAGCGCCCTGCTGACCCTGCGCTGCGATGGCACCATGGAGTACCCGCAGGAGCGCCTGGCAGGGAGGCTGTACCTCCGCCGCCCCTCCGCTGGCGACTTCAGCCTGACGCTGAGCAGCGTGGAGAGGGGAGATGCCGGGGCATATTACTGCCAGCTGCAGCAGTGGCAGCAGCAGAGCGAGGGCAAGGACTGGGCTCTGCAAGCCTCAGCATGCTCGGGGTACACCCAGCTCACCACCATCCTGCCAGGTAACTCTGCTGGGTGCCAGGGGCTGCTCACCCTACCCCTCGTCTCCTATGCCTCGTCTCCCCATAGCCATGCTGAGGGCAGAACCCTATGTGTTTTGGGGGGAATAATTCTTGGTGTGAATTTCGTGGCAAGTCTGTCTCCAGTGAGGTCTCTGAAAACAGCCTCTGTTCTCTTCGGGGTGAGTTGGGTGTGCTTGCTCAGTGCGAAGGTAGGACTGGACTCTGCATGCAGAAGTTTAAATAAATAAAAGCAAAGGTTTCAGTTAGGTGCACACAGTGTTTTTATGAAGGTAATAGGAAGGAATTGTTGCTGCTTTGGGAAAATAGGAGGCTCAGATGACCCATGTGGAGGAAAAAATATAAACTGTGAATTCAATCATGATGCACCCAGCTGAGAGCATCTTGCAGTCGTACTCATGCCTTCAGCTCTGGAGCTGCCATGCCTGAAGCCAGCCTGGGTGCCTACAGGGGTTTATGGCTTCTGCAGCAATCCCCAGTGCTGACCAGCATGGAAAGGGTGACCCTGCAGAGCCCTCCCCAGTGCCTGCTACTCCCGCAGCCAGGCACGGAGCCTGCTCTCATGACTGTGCACCTACAGCAGAGCTAATCTGGATTTAACTGCACAGAGAGGGACTGACAGCACTTCATCCCCCCTGCTGTTGTGCTGCTGCTGTTGTCCATCACGGCTCCCTCTAGCACTCAGATTTCTCCTTCATCAGCTCCCTCTGTCTCTTGTTACCCATTACTGGTGGAGTGACTATTGCTAAAATTGCTCAGTAACTGCTAGTAAATTCTCCTCCAATTTTTGAATAAGTGTTTTTGCCAAGTGGTTTTCATGGTTTTCACAAAAGGCAAAAGATTAGCTGGGTGGCTTTTCCTTCTCCCTCTCGTTTTAATTTCTTTTTCTTTTTGGAGGGGTGGCCGTGTGTGTGTATGTGTGTTCCTCCAGTGATGCAGCTATCTTTGAAGTACTCAGCAGCCTCCACCTCAGCTGGGGAGCTGTTCTGCAGGAGCTTCCAGGGATGAGGATGGTGCTCACAGCTGCCTGCAGCTCAGTGTGGATGAGATACCATAGCAGATCAGCAGTAACAAGGAGGGGCAGGTGTCTGGGAGGGACAGGGACCTCTTGATCTGGTTTCCTTTGCTTTCCTCTTGTCCTTTCTTGCTCAATGGTGCAGCTTCTGACAGACTTCTACCTCACCCTGCTGTCACTGGTGTCAGGCAGGAACCCAGAGGGGTGAAAGGCGTGTTGCTTTTCCTTACTGAGCCCAGTCTGGGATGGGTTAGCTGAAGAACTGTGCAGTTTCTGTTGGGATATTTCAGATGAACAAGCCAAGACCTTATCTGACCTCCCCAGACTAGAAATTGAGGCAAATTACCTGGTTTCTCTACCCCTTCTCCTCGGGTAGCCTGTATGAATTCTTAAAAATTGGTAGCTGTTGAAGATTGAGGGAAAAGTGTTAAGAAAATAGAACTTAGAGAAACAGTAGGAGAGAGAAACTTAAACTAGCTTGGGGCCTCACTTTTTCTTTCTCTTTCCCTTCAGAGTCAACGGTTTTGTCTAGGATCTGCTCATCCCCATCACTGCTGAACTTCATCTTATACTTACCACTGGTTCTGATCCTTCTCCTGGCCCTTGCTGTCTTCTGCTGGTGCTGCAAATTCAGGAAAAGCAAGAAGGGCAACATCAGAGGAAGCCAGCTGATGGAACTGGAAGGGGATGGAGAGGTCAAGAAAACTTAGCTGGTCTGTAGAGGCAGATGTAACTCGGAGGAGCAGAGATGGACAGCTGAGAAGTACTTGCAGAGGGGCTTTTTATTGTTTTGTAGTAGCTCTTGCAATAAATCCTTGAAATGGTGTATTTGCTTTTGATGGAATGAAGCAGCTTTGGAATTATTAAGCAAATAGGGTTTTCATAACTGGTGTTCCTGTCTTTTAGGTTAGGTACTCACCCATTTCCCACTCTGCTCATTGTGGTATATTTGGGGTCCTTGCAGTATGTATCTCCCACTGTGGATGGAAGTGGTGTTATTCCTCTGCAGGAATTAGGGAAAAAACAGCTCTTTCTGTGCTGTCACACAAAAGCACCACATTTCTACTATTTTTGGCCATCTTGACAAAATCTATGTGAAAACCAGGCTAAAAAATATTGGTGTCCCATTTAGGTCATCACCCTTGCCTTTGCCTTCCCTTTGCTGGGGAAGCTCTTGGACACTGCTGTTTTCACATTCTGAGGGTGCCTGTGGCCAAATAGCATCATCTCCAAAATAAAATGGGTCTTCACCACAAAACCTGTCACAGGAACATGAGGAACGAGAAAGGCTGGCTGGGTCTGAGGAAAGTCCAGAGCAGAGGAATTGCAGCCATCCACAAAAAACCAAATCCCATTGACCCAGTAAAAGACTCGCATGGAGTCTTGGATCCCAGAAGGAAGATGTGGACACCAAACCACCTCAGAGATGAGTGAACAAACTTTCCAGCTCCTTCCTTTGCTTTCTGCTGTTGGAGAAGACAGCATCCAGCCCCTGGTACCTGGGCTGTCTGTGGGTCAGGAAGCTGCACAGCTGGGACCTGGTATTAGACACATCCAGGTTGTCCCATGTAATAAAAAGCCACGTGTGTGCTTGTGGGGCAGCTCCTCCATACTCTGGAATCCAGCTCGGGCTCACCTTTTCAAGGCTGAGGAGCTCTGCTACCTGAAGAGAGTCTGGCATAGAAGAAAGGAGATTTCTATCCGGTCCCTATAAGCCAAGGGATACTCAACCCCTCGTTGTACAAAATGGGATGTGGTCCCAGGGAGCTGTAAGGTTCAGGTATCAGGGCAACACTCTAAGCACTGTCCTCAGACCAAAGTAGCTTTATAGAAACCACAGCAGACATTTGTGAACCTGCTTCCTGTGACCACAGAGAGATTTGGAGACACCACAGCCCCTCTAGATGATCTGTTCTTTCACTTTCTTTGCAGTTAGGAAAGCTGCCTGACTTCATCCTGAAGGACAGGATAGGGGCTTCAGCCCCTTGAAAATGCAGTTTTTGCACACATCTGAAGACTACTGCTCCTGCTTCCCTGTTCAGCTGGGGCTGGCTGGTTCCAGCTTGCTCAGTCTTTCCCTTCAGGATGTTTCCTGGACCCCGTGCAGCTTTTCCCTTTGCTGCCTTGACCCTGTCTGCCTCTCCCACAGCGTGAGTGCTCAGAGCTGCACGTGGGGCTCTCTGCAGAGGTTTCCCCCCTGCCTCGTGGGTTCTGCCCTGTTTACACATCCCAGTGGGATGTTTGGCTTTCCCTGTGCATGTGACGGCCCGGCACTGTTTGTGCTTGGCTCGTGAGCGTCAGGCTCCTCTCCTGCAGGTTTGCTGTCTAGCGAGTTGTGGCTCCACTGCATGCTCAGGCTGTTGACTTTTCCTTTCTAACCAAAGGCCCGTTTGCAGGGGGGTGTTGAACAGCTTTCTGCACCAGTTTGCAGGAGATCTTGCTGTCTGTCTGAGCCCTGTCTCGATAAAGCTTCGACTCGTGGGCCAGTTTCAGTCTGTTTGACAGAGAAGCAGATGCTCCCAGGATATGAAACTCCTACAAGTTTCATGGAAAGTGGTAGGTGGATGAAGGAGAGGAGGCAGGCGAGTTGTCCCACTGAGGGAAGGCTGCAGTGTGAGTTGGCCACCTGGGTTGTGTTTAGGGGATATGGAAAGGAGATGAAGGTGTGCTAGGCATGGGAAAGGAAAGGAGGAACTGCTTTTGACTATCTACTGTTAACAATAAATCTATGCATACAGCTTGTCTGCCAATTTTGTGCTGTCCATCCAGGTTTTCATTTGGATTGTTTCCATAGCTTGCCCAGGAACACCTTGGGAGCCTACTCCACAAACCTTGGTAAAGTCAAGAATATATGATGCCTGCTGCTTGTCCCTTCCCACAAGGTTTTCAGTCTTATTGCCGGGGAGATAGGTTGGTCTGCTTTGGTTTTGTTCAAAACAAACATAAAAGTTGTGGGTTTTTTTTTTCTTGCATTCTTTTTAGTACTTTTAATTACTTTGTCCCTGTATCTCCCTGGGGATTATAGTTAAAAAGGTGGTGTTTGTTTCCACTTCTTTTTAAACATAATTTTGCCCTATTCCCCTCACTTGGTGTCTCACACCTCCTCAGATATTGCCACAGCAAACTACTAGCAGATGGCTTGACAGCCCATTCCTTACATGGCTTAGGATGAACCTCATCAAGACCGTCTTTCTAGTCAAAAATCTGAATTATTTAAGTTGCTACTCATTACCAGACTGCTGGGGACAGCCCCTATCCTGCTGTAGGAGTCACATTAGTGGGTCAGTCTCCAAAAGCTGTGTGAGCTCTCTGAGTGGCCTGGCTGGGTTTGGTGCATCCCCCAGGCTTGTGCTGTCCTCCTCACTCAGCCACCTCAGCAGCCCATGGCAGGTCTGTGAAGACATCTTTCCTGCCATCTGATCTGCACAGAAAATGCTGCAGACTGCTGCAACGTGAGATTTTTGTGTCTGGGAGAAAAAGGTGGGCAGAGAGAAGGAGGTTTCTCCATCGACAGGGCACTTCCTTCTTCTGTGCCATTTTTGCTCAGTTAACCAGAGCCCCATGTAAGTAGCAACTTTCTATCCATGCAGGTGTAGAGGTTTTAATTTAAGTTTGTCTGTGTGCCTAGGGCCTTGATGAAAGGGTCTGCAAGGAGAATGTGTGGTTTTGCAGTGGTGGGGCTTTTTCGTTTTTATTTTTTTTCCCTGGCTTTGCTGGGTCACTGCCAAACCTTTCAGCTGTGTTTTTAAGATGTATTTTTTTCCGTGAGAGAACTTGGAAAGAGCTGTAACTTGTCAGAGCAAAAGCTCCAAAACAGTCCTATTTTTAAAGAGAACAATTCTGTCAGCTGAGGTAAATGTATGAGAGGGAGAGATGTGTGTGCTTGGTGGGTCAGGGGGAGGGTGTTGATTTTGCTGCTGGGGCTCTTGACCACTCTCACCCACCCCCATCACCACCTTTTGTTCAAATCAAGCCTGTGATATAAATTAGAACAGCTGATAAAATACATATTTAGCTGTTACGGCCATTCCCCACCTGAAGGGGAGGAAACAGTGCAGCAGCACAGCAGTGCCCCTGCTGCACCCTGTCCCCCACATGTGCCCGTGCCCAGGGGATGAATGTCCTGTGTGAAGGCAGCATGTGGCAGGGAGATCCAGAGTCCTTTCAGCGGTTTTAAAGCAGTTTAAAAGGGTTACAGGGTAATGCAGAGCTTGGTCCATGAGGAATTAATCCCCTGGGAAGTGGTTGCATGGGGCTTGTAGAAACAGAAGCGCTGTATTGTGTGTGGAAGTTTTTCATAGGAAGGTGTGGAAACTGTAAGGCAAGGGGAGAGCAGCACAGCACTGCCTCCCAGGCAAGCCAGCACACTCCTGCAGCTTTGGATGACTGATGTGAGGGTGGGATGGATGGCAATATAACCCCTGCAGTGCATATCCTTCCTGGAATGCTCCTGTGGCACCGGCCTTTGGGCAGGAGTAAGGCCAGCGCTCAGTGATTTATCCAACATGCAGTGTGACAAAGGATCATACCAGTGACTCTCACCTGCACTGAGGACCTTTTTTGGTGAGAAGGGAGGGTGTGTGATGAGCTGGTTGCTGTGCAGGAGTGGTGGGAAGTGGTTTGCAAGCAGGGAAATGGTTTGTGGCTGATGTCTCAGGGTCTCCTGGCCTGCCCTGCTGCCCTGGAGCAGAGGGCACAGGAGCAGCGTGCTGTCCTGGACTGCCAGGGCAAGGCTGCTGAGGAAGGTTGCCAAACTTTCAATAAATTATTCCAAACAAATGACCTGGAGTTCTCCTGGGATGCCCCCTCTCAAGCAGCATCTCTTCATTACTTCCTATTAACTCTGAGATGGTTTTGAAATTTGACATTCAGTTTTCTTCCTGTGATAAAATATTTAAAAACTGGAAATAAAAGAAGCAGTTTTGATATGTGCTTTGGTCTCACTTGATGCCATTTTTCATTCCAGCTGGTTCCTGCAGCCCCTCCTTGTTTCATGTGTCCTCTGGCCTTGGTCTTTGGCACCTTAGACAAAGCAGAACCACTCACAGAACTCTGAACTTTCCTTAAACATTAAGAAACTGCTGCACTGGATCTGCCTGCTGCTGGGGTTTTTTGGTCCTTCTCGAATCATCTGCTCCTCCCTCTTTTCTTCCAGCAGATAATACAGCATTACAGTCATAATTACTGTTATAGTTGCAGTTACACTTAATTGCAGTTGCACAGGGCAGGAAAGGAGTAATGCAGGGCAGAAGCAGCACAGCTGTGAGGCTCGAGGTGGGAAGGATGTATGAGAGGTGGCAGTGTGGTATCTGGCTCAGTCTGCTGCCACAGCAGGCAAGAGGGACCAACTCAGTGTCCTTTTAGCCAGCTGCACTCACCAGAAAAGATTCTGGTTGTGATGGGGTGGGACTGACAGGTTAACGGTCCTCTACTTGCTTGGGTATTTAAAAAAAAAATGTCAAACAAATAAAAATCCTTTCAAGGGCATTGTTTAAAGAAGAGTATTTCCCTAGCAGCTTCTATTTGGAAATGTGAACGGGAAAGTGAAGTTCAGATGCTCCTTGCTTCTGGAATCTGGACAGGAAGCAGAATACCACAAACCACAAATTCAAGCATGTGCTCCTCTGGGCTTTCTTACTTTTATTCATTCATTGCATTTTTTTTGCCTGTGTCTTCCTAAGGAGAGTTATATGTATATATGTGGCGCTGGCAGGGAGCTGAACCTTCCTCTACAGCCAGTTCCACGGCAAACCACTCACCTCCACCAGCAGCTTTATTTAACCAGAAGGATCCGAGAAGAGGGTATTTTGTCTTTTAATTGACACTGAGCTCCTTCCCCCTGCGGGCACTGGGTACAGGTCCAGCTGCTGGGCAAAGTGAAGGGAAAGGGAGGGAGGTGCTCCTCCAGCATCCCCAGAGCCTGCCCTCCCCATGCGTGCTGCCCTCAGACCCCCTTGGGGACCAAGGAAGGCAAAGCATGGTGCTGTGGAGCAGAGGATGGCCTGGTTTCTGGCCTTTGCTGCGCTTTACCTGCTCCTTGTAGGGGTGAGAGGAACATTCATTTCTAGGGCTGTCGACTAAGTGTGAAAATTGACCTGCTGCGGGGGAGAACGCTGGTTTTATCATTATTTTAAGCATGAGGGAATTAATGGGTGAACGCTGGAAGCAGTACGGCATACCGGGAGGGGCTGTGACTCCTCCCAGCCCCCTCGTGGGATGCTAATAGGGAGGAGAGGTCCACTGTCCCATTTGAAAGAGAAGGGCCATGACCAATCGATGTTAAATGTGGCAGTAATGCCTCACGCGGTGGCCGCGGGATAAAAGGCAGAGGCAGCCTGAACTGTAAAGACATTTCATTTCCCTGGTAATGAGGGAGACACACTGTGGCAATGAAACCAGGGAGAGAGAGACTGCGAGATGCTAATTTCTGTTCCTGCTGCCGCTGCTGCTTTGATCTGGAGCAAATGCCCGTTTTAAATTGCAAACGGATGCAAGTCAGATATCATCCAGCCAGTGGCTTACAGGCTTAATGAAGTGGGACGTTCGCTTCTGCCTGGTAATGTTAGGAGAGGCAGGCAATTCAGAGAGGAATTACTGAAGGTCTAAAGAGACAGGGAGGAAGGGTAGGGGGTTTGTCACAGGCTAACTCTCAGTGTGGCACAGTGTCCTCTGCTTTCTGTCCTTGGGAAGCTGTGCCTGTGGCTAAGCCCCCTGCAGCCCCTCTGTGGCTGGAAAGGCTGAACAGACTCTCCTGGTGTCACATGCCCGTGTTTTAAGGCACACATCCTGTACAGGCAATGCAAGGTCGTCCTGCTCTTTGGCCTCAGAGCATGATCATCACTTTGGGGTGTTCCCCAGGTGAGGTAAAGGTATGGGAGGCTAGGTGTTGTCCATTTTGTGCTACCATTTGGGCATTTAATGGAACTCCAGCAAGACAACGACAAAGCTGTTCTGGGACAGACCCAGAGGCTCCTGGGGATGGAGTCATGAATCCAGAAGCAGTGACCTGGGAGCCTGGTAGCTGATACTGGACAACGGCAGCTTCTTGAGATTCTTTTGGGCAAGGATCTGACCTGTGTTGAAGAATGAATGTCTAAAGGCTTGTGGGTCCTAGGATGAGGCTGGAGTTTGTTGTATGCCTTTTCTCTGTATTCAGAGGTTTGGATGTCTCTGCAAGCTGCTGTGCTTGACCAGGCAGACATGAGAAATCTGAGGGACCTGCAGGCACCTGGGAGGATTGACCTCTGCACTAAGCAAGGAGGAAATGGTCTGGCTGTTGAAAAAGGCTCACAAATCTATTAGGTTCTTTGAAGGAGTCAGCATGTGAATGGGAAAAATCTCGTGGTTGTAGGCTGTGTGGAGCCAAAAGAGACTCCACAATGTCCATCGTTATTACAGAAACCAAGTAACGATGGGATAAAACTGGCAGCTCCTTGCAGGGCTGAGCTATTTGTTAAAAATACCAGGCAGAAAAGAAAGTAAATGGTTCTGACAGAAAAGGGAGGTCACCAGCGATGAGACCTGTGCTGCTCAACGAACACTAAAATGGTCTGGAAAAGAGGGTGATTGCGAAACAAAGAAAGATAATGTTAAGTTAATCAAGGCATTAGCAACAAGGGCTGACTGCTGAAATGCACAGGGTGTTAGGAGACGGAGCGGCTGGGTAAGGACACAGGAGATGACATTTGTGATGGGGACTGTAAAGTGAGACATGGTGGCAAAAATCGATCAGTCTCAGCTTCACGTATAAAACAATGGGCTCTGAGCTGACCACTGTCATTCAGAAGCAAGACCTCGACGTGAGAATAGCCAGGTGTAGGTAACATCTGCACGAGGATCAGAGCAGCTGAGATAGCAAAAAAAGAAGTGAGTTATGAGGAAATAAAGACAAAAACATAATTTTGCTGCTGTGTACCCCTGGGAAGCACTCACACCTTCTGTGCAGGGCTGTTCCTCCACCCCTAGAAAGGACAGCACACCTAGCCAGGGCACAGGGAGGGCTGGCAAACAGTTTTGGGTTTTTCCCTAAATATGCTTTTAAAAGCGTTAGAATCCCCTTTCAGTTCAGTAAATCATGTTAATCTGTAGGCCACTAGGCAAGATGAAGCTTTTAGATTATCCATTGTCCTTTCTTTTTCTACAGCATCTTCTATTCAAGGACTTCACATTATCACAATAAGATAGTTGAGAATTTTTTCTGCTTAACAGAAAAGGGAACTTAGGCATAGTGGTTTGCTGTGAAACAGGCAAAGAAATAGGAAATCTGTTTTTTTAGAATATCTCTAGAGAAAGAGACAAGAGAAAAGACTGACTCTAATAGTGAGAATCAAAGGGAAAAATCTCTCTGCTGGATCCAAAATAAGTTTCCATAGAAACAGATTTTTCTGAGAATGAATTACTGCAGTATGAAATTAAGATTGTGGGTCTAATTCTGCAAAATATTTAAGCATGTTCGTTGCTTATCCCTATTCAGCTCAAGATGCAAGCATGTGATTTTCATGGAGGCTTATGAGCTTTATTTGATGGAGGTAGAAATAAGGATACTGCATTGAAGTGGGATCCAGGTTTTCTTGTGCTTCCTTGTCACTGACAAACTTGCAACTTATTTTTTATGACAGTATGTGTTGCTTTGCAGCCAAAAGTGTAGGCCCCAGTGCCTCAATTTGAGAGTTCAGCACAAAGTTCCATCAGACTCTTGCCACTGCTGGGGAGTGGAGTCAGCAGAGTTTTTACATTGCTGGGTACTTTATTGTTTTGTTAATTAACTTTTCTTTCTATTTACGTGCAGGTTTAATTTTAAATGGGATACTTATTCTGTAAATGAATGCCATGGTGGTTATCAGATAATTAATTTGAGAACTGATGGTATAAGAAATTGAGATTTGCTCATAACCTGTCTTTTGTGCACCTCTATTTGTGGCCCATAGATATTTTAAAGACAGGATAGGTTCTTAATATTTTGCATGCTAATTGCTTTTATTGTAACTGTGTTCTGGTAAATGATTTGGTTTAGTTTAAGCTACTTAAGACTGCTTTGTATATCTTTTTTCCCCCCCTCTCTGTTGTGACTTTATTCTTAGCTGAATTAATGGGACAAATAAGGTTTGACTCAGAGTTTTATTTCCATTTACTGTACTTGGAATAGATGAAGCTCTTGTGCAGCCAAGCTGCAGCTACTCTTCTTCATGCAAACTTTCCATGTTCTTATTCCCTCTTTATTTCACATCATCTTCCAGCTTTTTATTTGGGGAGGTGTGCATTTGTAGACCGCCTTCCAAGCATTTCCCAGCAGCACTACAGAGCCCAAAAAATGAACTTAAGCCTAGTGATAATAGTGCTTTGGGACTCTGTTGAGATGATGCAGAACAAATAATCCTCCTGGAAATTGTACCTAGTTTTTTTGTTCCCTTCTCTGAGCCCTCGTGCTTGTCCCAGCCAAAATAAACTCTCAAGGCATTTAAACAGTCCATCTTCATGTAGTGTTAATGTCAGTGTTCCATCTTAACGTGGAAGCTCTTGACTTGCTGGGGTCCAGATGAGCTCTTTCCCCTGCTTGTTGCCCACCAGGCCACCAGTGCTGTGGCTGCAGGGGGTTCTTGCCTGCCCTGGGGTGGTGATGGTCACTGATGGTGAAGCTGGTGCTGGAGCCCAAGTCCTTAGCAGGGGGACAGCAGCAGCAGCTGAAACTGTCCCCTGGCACTGCTGGGCTTCAGTTTTCCCTTACAGCTGGAAATGATTCTTTCTCAAAATTCCTCTGACAGGGAGATGGAAGACACACTTCATCTCCTGGAGCCCCTGTTGTTCCTTGTGCTTGCTGAGAGCCACTCTTGCTTTGCGGGCATCCTCCCCTCCTCCTCCCTGCTTTGGGACAGAGTTTTTGTTTCCTCAGTGCCTGCCACGCTGTTACCACCAAAAGGGCACGTCAGTGGTGGCAGAAGTTATGCCTCTCCTTTGGTGGTGGTTTTCAGCTCCAAGCTTTCCAAGGTGTGAGGAAAGGATGCTGTCAAAGGATGTTACATTCCTGCAGCAAAACCACTGAGGGGAGCCTAATGGACAGTTTTTCTTCTCAGATGATTTCGAATCCCTGAGGAGGCCGTGACCTATGTCAGAGGACAAAGTGTCGAACAGATTTGCACAGGAAAGGCAACTTTTGCCTCCCTTTTGCTGCCTCCTCAGACCTTTGGTCCCACATGCCCAGCAGAGATGGGTGCCCAGTGCAGAAGCCAAGCCTGCCCACTCCTCAGAGAGGTTTTCCCAGGTGCCCCCAAGCAAACTGTGGAGCTGCACACACCTTCATTTCTCTGTGCTTCAGACCTGAGCCAGGTGAGTACATCCCCACACAGACCAGCTCTGCTGGCCCCCAAGCCAGGCACATTTCCCCTCTGAGCTTGCAAAGCCTGCAGTTTGCAGGCCCAGTTGAAGCAATGAGAATGGATAAAACCAATCTATTTTTAATCCAGTGTAAGATCTCTTACTCTTGGCTATTTTTTTCTTAATTGGTTCTGTTTTCTGCTAATGATCTGAAATTTAGCATCTATTTCTGCCTCAGATATTTTGATGACTGGTGCTGAGGAAGAAGATTAAGACTGTTGTTAGCAGTGAAGGCTGCAGGACATATGGATGCTGCAGACCTGTGAGTGATAGACAGAAAGTTGTTTGGAGGCAATGGGACAGATTGTCTGGGATTCCTGGCTTAGTCCCAATGGAAGGCTGATGAGGTAAATAGTGCTGGGAAAATCCTGTTAGGGAAGGAAAAGAGCAGACTGGAGCTGAGAGATCACTGGACGCACTGTATTGAATATGCAGTTTCTCTACAAAATTGAATTCACTTTTGGCACAAAAATGGGATTCCCATTTCTCTCTCTGGTGCACTTGCTTCACCAGCAGGCTTGTAAGGCACTCTGAACTGTCCAGCTTTTAGTAATGGGTTAAGACCAAAAACTCATTCTGAACCTTTGAGGCAGTTGGTTTGGGTTTGGATCAGACATTTCTGCCTCCATCCCATTTGCAGATGCCATAGTGTGGGATGAAGGTTCCAGAACAATATCCCCAGATCTGGTGCCTGTTGATATGACAGAGGTCAGAAGCTCCAGTGTAGAAACATCCCTTGCTGAGCTGGAGGGGAGCTGTTTCCAAATTCAGGCAGGGCATTTTGGGCAGTGGGAATGTGTACAGACACATATGGTGAAACCACTCGGTAAGCACCAACACCATCCCTCCAAGCCTGGGAGCTGCCCTGCAGCTGCAGCCTGTGTTTCCATGTTGGACATGTTTTACACTTCCCTGGCTCCCTTTGGTCAGCGGGTGATTTGTGCCCATTCCTCTACAGTAAGTAGATCAGCTGTGATTTATTTGGGACAGGGTTGGGACTGGTGATTTGTGTGCTGCTGTGGGTGCAGGAGCTGTGTGATCTCATGCAAAGGGTGATTGCTGTGAAGTGCAAAGGGACAGGTTAGGATAAATGACACTCTGGGTCCAAGAGCTGAATGGGTATGTGGGTGGGATATCCAAAATCCTTCAGGTGCATTCCTAAATACATCCTCTTCCACTCCCTGCACCCTTCTGATTTGGGACAACAAAGTGGCAGGTTTGTCTCCTCTTATTCTCTGCTTTTTCAGGAGGAGGTGAGAGGAGAAGCAAGGGAGCAAATCCTTCTGCAGAAGAAAAGAACCAGAAAAGGGGTCTGCAAGCAGAGACAATGCTTCTCCTGTCAAGGGCACATGTTCTCTGGTCAAGGCACAGTCATGATTCCCTCTAGCAGGAGGCAGGGGAGGGAATTCCAGGAGGGATGGATGGAGGCAGTGTCCCTGGGTAGCAGGGGAAATGCCTGGCAGGGGACCTGCGCAGGGGTCACGAGGTGCAAGGACCTGGAGGGAGGCTGGGGTCTGAAGATGGGATCAGTCTCAGAAGCACAGAGCAGCCCAGGTTGGAAGAGACCTTGAAAGATCATCTGGTTCAACCTTTCATGGGAAAGAGAGAGGAGATGAGATTCTCTGGCACTCTGTCCAGTCACATCTTGAAAACTTCCAGCGACAAGGCTCCACCACATCCCTGGGGAGGTTGTTCCAGTGATTGATTGTTCTCCCTGTAAAAAAAAATATTNGTTTTCCCAGGTGCCCCCAAGCAAACTGTGGAGCTGCACACACCTTCATTTCTCTGTGCTTCAGACCTGAGCCAGGTGAGTACATCCCCACACAGACCAGCTCTGCTGGCCCCCAAGCCAGGCACATTTCCCCTCTGAGCTTGCAAAGCCTGCAGTTTGCAGGCCCAGTTGAAGCAATGAGAATGGATAAAACCAATCTATTTTTAATCCAGTGTAAGATCTCTTACTCTTGGCTATTTTTTTCTTAATTGGTTCTGTTTTCTGCTAATGATCTGAAATTTAGCATCTATTTCTGCCTCAGATATTTTGATGACTGGTGCTGAGGAAGAAGATTAAGACTGTTGTTAGCAGTGAAGGCTGCAGGACATATGGATGCTGCAGACCTGTGAGTGATAGACAGAAAGTTGTTTGGAGGCAATGGGACAGATTGTCTGGGATTCCTGGCTTAGTCCCAATGGAAGGCTGATGAGGTAAATAGTGCTGGGAAAATCCTGTTAGGGAAGGAAAAGAGCAGACTGGAGCTGAGAGATCACTGGACGCACTGTATTGAATATGCAGTTTCTCTACAAAATTGAATTCACTTTTGGCACAAAAATGGGATTCCCATTTCTCTCTCTGGTGCACTTGCTTCACCAGCAGGCTTGTAAGGCACTCTGAACTGTCCAGCTTTTAGTAATGGGTTAAGACCAAAAACTCATTCTGAACCTTTGAGGCAGTTGGTTTGGGTTTGGATCAGACATTTCTGCCTCCATCCCATTTGCAGATGCCATAGTGTGGGATGAAGGTTCCAGAACAATATCCCCAGATCTGGTGCCTGTTGATATGACAGAGGTCAGAAGCTCCAGTGTAGAAACATCCCTTGCTGAGCTGGAGGGGAGCTGTTTCCAAATTCAGGCAGGGCATTTTGGGCAGTGGGAATGTGTACAGACACATATGGTGAAACCACTCGGTAAGCACCAACACCATCCCTCCAAGCCTGGGAGCTGCCCTGCAGCTGCAGCCTGTGTTTCCATGTTGGACATGTTTTACACTTCCCTGGCTCCCTTTGGTCAGCGGGTGATTTGTGCCCATTCCTCTACAGTAAGTAGATCAGCTGTGATTTATTTGGGACAGGGTTGGGACTGGTGATTTGTGTGCTGCTGTGGGTGCAGGAGCTGTGTGATCTCATGCAAAGGGTGATTGCTGTGAAGTGCAAAGGGACAGGTTAGGATAAATGACACTCTGGGTCCAAGAGCTGAATGGGTATGTGGGTGGGATATCCAAAATCCTTCAGGTGCATTCCTAAATACATCCTCTTCCACTCCCTGCACCCTTCTGATTTGGGACAACAAAGTGGCAGGTTTGTCTCCTCTTATTCTCTGCTTTTTCAGGAGGAGGTGAGAGGAGAAGCAAGGGAGCAAATCCTTCTGCAGAAGAAAAGAACCAGAAAAGGGGTCTGCAAGCAGAGACAATGCTTCTCCTGTCAAGGGCACATGTTCTCTGGTCAAGGCACAGTCATGATTCCCTCTAGCAGGAGGCAGGGGAGGGAATTCCAGGAGGGATGGATGGAGGCAGTGTCCCTGGGTAGCAGGGGAAATGCCTGGCAGGGGACCTGCGCAGGGGTCACGAGGTGCAAGGACCTGGAGGGAGGCTGGGGTCTGAAGATGGGATCAGTCTCAGAAGCACAGAGCAGCCCAGGTTGGAAGAGACCTTGAAAGATCATCTGGTTCAACCTTTCATGGGAAAGAGAGAGGAGATGAGATTCTCTGGCACTCTGTCCAGTCACATCTTGAAAACTTCCAGCGACAAGGCTCCACCACATCCCTGGGGAGGTTGTTCCAGTGATTGATTGTTCTCACTGTAAAAAAAAATATTTGTTATATCAAGATGAAATATCTCCTCCTGCAACTTATACCCATTGCCCCTCTCCATGTGGCTCCTTGTGAAGAGAAAACCTCTGTCTAATTTGTAGCAACCCTTTAGGTCCTGGAAAACTGTGATGAGGTTCCCCCTGAGCCTTCTCCAGGGAGAAGAGACCTAAGTACTTCAGTTTTCCCTCATGCTGCAGGATCTTCAGCCTTTTGATCATCTTTGTGGTCCTCCTTTGGGCCCTTTCCACTCTATCAGCATCTTTTTTTGGCATTGTGGGGACCAGAACAGGATACAGGATGCTAGGTGTAAAGCGCTGAGGAGAGTGGGATCATCACATTTGTATTTCTGCTGGGAGTGTCCCTGTGCATGCAGCCCCTGGCCCGATTTGCCTTTGTCACTGCAGTGGTGCACTCCCAGCTCGTGTTCAGCCTGTCCCCCTGGCCCTCGAGTGCCCCTGTGTCAGGGACAAAGTCAGGAGAGCCCCGGGGAGCAGCTGGTTTGTGTGCAGGGTCTGTGTCACTGCAGGGGCACTGCCATGCTGCAGACCTTGACATCCCCCTCAGAGAGGGCAGCTGGCCACTGGCCCTGGGTGGCAGGGCCTGTTTGCACACTGAAGGTGGACAGAGCAATTGCAACAACAGTCAGGAAGGTTTTGATGCAACAGGAGTCCCAAGGCTCCATGATGTGTCGCCTCCCACCCCCGCAGAGAAGCAGCTCCTCCTTTCCCATGGGAAGTGGCGGGGCTGGGGGAGGCCAACAACACCCACGCCGTGGCTTCTGCCTTGAAAATCTGCTGCCTGCTGCTGCAGGCCCTGTGTTTACACATCTTCCAGGCAAGGCTCTGTCCAGCTGGCATGGGCATTTGGAAAGCATTTTCCTGATGCTTGTAAAATGCCATTTTCCTTTTCAAAATCCCCATATTCCACATCTCTGAGTGGCAGAGCTGACCCTCGGCATCCTGAATCTCCATATGGAAGCATCACTTTCCTGCCTGCGTGGCTGTTTCTTGGCTTTCCATGCATCATGGGAGCGAGCAGAACAAGAGCCTTCCTGTTTCCCTTGCTGCAACTCAGCACCCTGCCAGCCACAGCAAACCTGCAAGAGGCTTGACAACTTTTTGCTTCTCTTGAAAAAACCCAAATCCGTGTGAAAAATCTGGCATCTGCATCAGCTGCAGACTCAGCAAGGTGAGCAACATCTGGCACTAGATAAATTTGGCTGGAAAGGCAACATGGAAAAGGAGAAGTGCTGTTGGGAACACAGGCACATCCCACAGCATCAGGCAGGCTGTGGTCAGATCGGGAGCTATCCTGCTCCTCTTCTGCAGACAGAGGGGAAGCAGAGTCCATTGGACACCTGTCACCTGATGGAAGCAATGCTTGGACTCTGCAGCGAGATTTTAGGGAATGCAACCTGTGCCACCCTCCCCACAAAGAGGTAGGATGCTGGGCAGGGAGGAGTGCCAGACTCCTCCAGAAGTCCAATGGCTGCTATCAGCTCAGCTGGCTCTGGAATCCCATCTTTTCCTTTGAAATGACAGAGGATGAGCCTCTGTTTTTGAATCTTGTTCAGGAGGAATTGAAGAAGGGTGGTTTGGAGACCTGTGGCAGTGGCCCCAGAGCCATGACCCACAGAGCAGTAAGGAGTGATCCAAGGAAGTGAGGGCCTTTTTGTGGTGTCTGGTTAAGAAACAGACAGGAAGCCTGCAGGGAGATGTACAAGAAAGTCAAATTAAAACCATGGTTTGTTGCTTCAAAATGCTGAGAATCACCAAACTATGGCAGAACTGGAAGAAATCACCATCTGAAAGAATCAATGGGCTTTTGGTCTGGTGGTCAAAACCAACATTATTATCAGCAGGAACCTGACAGGCTGAAGGGGTTCATATCTGAGAGAGAGAGGCCATGTGTGGCCATTAACCCCGTTGCATGGCTGCTCACAGAGACTGGTCTGGCTGGGATCCTGGAGGAAGTGGGGGCCAGGGGCGGCAACGTGTGTTGGAGGGAATTTGTGGGATTTGGAGACAGCAAGGCCTCCAGAATGTTTTGGCTTTTCACTTGGATACCTCGTGTTAGATCTCGATAATGTTGCAATGATGAAGAAGTTAAGATGGAGAGTCTCCAGCCCTCCTCTTGGAGTGAACTACAGTGGAAAATTACCTGCCCCAGCTAAGAGCACACGGCTTTCCTGACTAACTTTCAGTCACTGAATCTTCTTTTACTTTTCTCCACCAAATTCTTACACTGTTCTGAAAGCACTTGCTCAAAGTTGTCTCACAACTGGTTTTGGACAACTCAGACTAAATTTTTCATGCTCTTCACTGGGCAACACTTTTTCCCAGTCCTAGAAGATCAAAATGAGTTTAAGCATGCAGAAACCTAGAGGTGTGAAAACATTGATTTCCCAAGTAACCCACACCGGGAAGTCTGCTTAAATATTTGAGGACTGAGTCACCTGTACTTAAAAGGGAGCAATTAAGGAAACTAAATATGTTCTTGAAGGGCTGAATAATTCCTTCACATCAGTCTCCACTACAAAGATGGCTCTGGAGGTGCTTACGCAGATCTTGCCCTTTTCTGCACCAAGAGCAAATAGCATCAGAGAGTGAGAGAGGAGGAGCTGGAACAACCAGTAAGTATCATTAAGCTTCCAGGTCATGATGGTGTAGAGCCAAGAGGTCTTGGGGAACATGAGGATGAAAGGGCTGCATCTCAAAAAGAAATATTTCTCTCATTGAAGAAGAAAAGAGCCCCACACACACTTTAAAAAAAGAAAAAGAAAAAAGCAGTGTTTGATAAGGATGGAGAATGTTTTACTCACATTTTTATCAGCTCTTAGGCTGATCTGAAGAATTACAGGCCTGTTTGACATGCATGCAAATGAATGCAATGCCTAGCAAATTAGGAGAATTGGCCATGAAGCTTACATGGGTAAGACTGCTCGGGGTGCAGCCCGATCCAAAAGGAAACCACATTTCCTGCATTCGTGCAAGTCTTTGAACAAACCAGTGAACCAGCTGAAAAAGAAGAACCACCTGACATACCTTAGTTACCTTTTTTGGCGGGCTTTTTGCAAATACACATTCAAGGTGTGGCTGCAGACATCTGGCCAGCATCAGAGGAAGTGGCTTATCACTGTGGCTCTGACACCGGCCAGGACATGGGCGAGCAGGTGGTCAGTGCTGGTGTGGGATGAGGTGTCAGTGACACACCTCGATCAGCCATGGCAACCTCTGGGGACAGGGAGAAACATGCCAAAGCTGCAGTGAAGCTCAAGAATGTCACTCAAGAAAGAGGAGAGGTAGGTGGAAGACCTGAAGGAGGAAGCAAAGGGTTCAAAGGGGTACCTGTGCCCAGGATGATGTCATAAAGAGGTACTGAGGGGTGAAAGTCGTTGTCTCGTTAGCCTTGTGTATTTATGTCCCTGATGCTGAAGATCTGGGTGTGTGGGACACCAGCAGGCTGGCAGCAGGGACAAAACTGCTTTGTCAGGCAATTTCAGGGGGCTATGTTAGACCACTCCCAGGGGAAATGCTGAAAGAAATCCAGAATAGGAGACAACCCAAAAAAGCAGTATGTAGGGGGAAGAGAGTATCCCCTTCTTGGTAACATCTGAGTTGATAACCTCCAGGCATAGAGGACCAGGCTCTTGCTGAGCCACTGAAGCACATCTGATCAATAACTCAAAGTCCCGACTTGCACATTAGCAGAGTCAATTATCAGCTCTGCCCTCTGCTTCCTTGATTATTATTTCAGCATGTAGCAGCTGCTTCACAAGCGTTATGGCCCATCACACTCTGAAGGGACTGAGTTAAATGCAGATTATTGACCGATGAGGCCATAGGAATGTACTGTAAAATATACAGTCATGTTCGCCCATAAATCCCCAGTGAGAGTGCTTTCCAAAGCAATTCCTCTTGTGGTGGGACTCTGGGTCACTGTCAAGGCCATGAAAAATGTTTTTTCCACCTTATTCCTGCCACCTCTGCTGTGGTGGTGTTGTCTCTCTTGGCTTTGCACCTGCATGTGAACCTTGAGCTGCTCATCGGGACCCCTGGGCTTCTGCAGGGACGCTTGGGGTACGGCTGGCTTTGCACATGGGCAAGGTGAGCTCTATGTAATGTTTCTGCTCTGGCCCCAAGTTTTCTGCTGCTCACGAGTTTCCCAGTTTGAAATTCCTTCAAATTCCTCCGTTTTGGCTGAGGTTGTGGGTTCATGATTTGCAGCAGACTGAATTCAGGCGAGCACAAGCAAGTTGAATCATGAGCTGTTCAGATATCAGGTAATGACAGCTTTCACTCCTCTGCCGGTCTGATATATTGCTGGCCGTCAGCCATTCACCAAGGCCAGAGGTGCCCTGGTTGTTTTGGTTTGCAAAATCTCCTCAGCTTCAGGATGCAAACCTATTTCAAGGAAAGGGGTGCATGTCTGTGGTTATGAACTGGGAATGCTGTGTGCCTATAAAGAAAACTTCTCTCCATTGATGACACTGGTAGCTGGGCCAGCAGTGATGAGGTGCTCAGCAGCTCATTACCTCACTGGTGCCCTTTGTCCAAAATCTGAGAGGAGCCTGGGCTCATCCTGGGCATGTTGATGGTCATGGCAAGCATAGCACACACAGACAGCTCACATCCCTCTTCTGGGCCTCAGAGAACATCACTCATTTTGACCACTGCCCCCAGGCTGAGACACCTGCTGGTTTACCCCAGGCACTAAAGTTTCATGCCCTTGAAGGTAGATGCTTGCTGCTGGCAGCCTGCTGAGGCTTCCTTAGTGCTTCTAAGGGTTTCTTGATCTGCTTCTCCTTGGGGTGCTCCCCTTCCAAGGACAGGAGAAGATTTCACATGCTTTGAGCTGGAGAGATGGCTAATTTGGAGCTTGACATGTTACAAAAGTTTGGGCGTTTTTAATATAATTTTGATGTGACTCTGGGATGGTTTTTTTTCCCAAAGCTTTCTCAAGTGCAGCATCCTGGCCACAGTGCTGGCCACAAGTGTTTTTAAAACCTTTCACTGTTGGAATCACTCAGCTCCTCAGGGCCAGGCCCTTGTGAGTTCCCAGGGAGGCCTGAATCCACGTGGTGCCAGCAGGAGTAGGGGGGTCCTGCTGGCCACAACTCCTGGAACCTGGTGCTGGGTCCCAGCTCCTGCAGCACCTTTATGTCACAGAGACAAAAGCACTACAAGAGGCAAGGGAACATAGGGTTGTGGCAGATTTGTCCCAGCAGGGCCGAGCACAGCAGCACACAGCACGGCCACAGATGGCAGAGCGGTTGCTGTAGGATCACACCACGTCTTTGAGTGCTGTGAACTCCCTGGTGTTTATATGCTTTAGCTCACTTTCCGTCTCATTTCGTGTTCCTGTTCGTCTGTTAGCACACCCGCTTGCCTTCAGCTGTGTCATGCACATTTACTTTGCACTGCCAGGGTAAATCTCTCATACCAGCTCTGCATAAACACCTCTCCTTGTCCAC
The DNA here is from genome assembly GCA_013398055.1 of Ifrita kowaldi. Classification (NCBI taxonomy): domain Eukaryota; kingdom Metazoa; phylum Chordata; class Aves; order Passeriformes; family Cinclosomatidae; genus Ifrita; species Ifrita kowaldi. The sequence continues at coordinate 481,103 of VZRS01003453.1, read as the reverse complement.
CCCTCCCCCCCCCTTCTCTTCCATGCCCTGCATACACTTGAAACATTTTGTTTAAATATCAGCCTGGAAAAAGAGGTTTCCTGGTGATAGAGTTCTCTCCTTATCAAGGATATCATCGCAGCAGGGCTGAACTCATCAAGGAGGGACAAAAACATTTGAAGACTGTCCAGGAAAGGGCCACTGTGAAATGACCTCTGTCCCTTCAAAGGCCTGAGCTGTAGGGAAAAGCCAACAAGCTACTGATGTTTTTTCTTGCTTGTCATTGTCACAGAAGTCTAGCCAGCTCAGAGCTTCACAATTGCCTCATGTAACCTGTCTGGAGCTCCAGACGAAATCTCCAGCACGTTATATATGCACTAATGTTCACTGCTGCCTTTGCTTGCTCTAGAAATGTCCGGCTACATGCGATGAGAGCCCTGTGGTGTGATACGAAACCTTGACACAAACTGCGAGCAGCTGAAACCACGCTGCACCAGCTCAAGCTGTTCATGCCACACTTCCAGTCCTGCAGCAGTGTTCAGAATGGCTTTCTCTCACTTCTTCTGAAACCTTCTATGTCCTCACAGTCAAAGACTCATGTCCTGTACCTAGAGCTGTTTCCTGGTTAATGCTGATGGGGGCTTGCCAGACCTACACCAGTTTATACAGTGATTTTCAGGCTGAGTAATTTCTCAGCTCCACAGATGTGTCTACTTGGTCACCTTGGATATGTCCTTTGCCTTCAAGCTGGGACAACTACCTGAATACCAAGGCATGGGTTTGAAATCAGATATGGTTACATTGGCACTTTCAGGGATGCAGCTTAGGCTCCCGTAACCCTAACGGTGTCCTTTGAAAGCTGAGGGATGTGAAAATACTTCAGCTTTTGAAGAGCAGGAGGCTGTCAAGGAATACAAAAGAGGTTTGCTAAGCCACACAGGCAGCAAACAGGGAGTTGATGTTCACCCAACCCTTCAGCACAGCCACTGTGAGACACTCACTGGAACTCCTACACTTCTTTGGAAGAAGCTACAAGAGGAAGCACGTCTTCATGCAGCAGGTCCTGGACACCTGGCCCTCTGCCCCTCGGAGGCAGGCAGCCCCAGCAGGTTTAGGCTGGGTGAGAGGCATTTGAGGACAACAGGCTCAGGACCCGGGTACTCCAAGGGATGGGAAGTGCCCTCCCACAACCGTGGCTTTGAGAGCATGGGAGCTGTGGGAGGATGGTGGGGATGGAACCCAGGAGTGGCCAACCCTGTGTGCTCTTTCCCATGGCTACAGTGGGAGATCAGGCTAGACAGCCCATCAGTGTGACCTGGACAGGCATTTCCTAGGAATCTAATCCCAAGATTTAAAGCCTTGAGAGAAATCTCCCTCTCTCTGAGCAGAACTGAGGATTTGGAAGCTGAGAGGTAATACAGACAGAGGGAATTATCAGGAGGTTAAATATGTGAAATCACACTGGTGTCCTCAATTTTTCTGCTCCTGATTTCTCTGCTGTGGTAACGTTCAAGCTTGAGCATTTTCCTGCTGGGTGATGTCTCACCTTTTCTCACTGCGACACAGAGGTCGTGGTTTGTGGTTGAGGGCCCCACTGGTGGCAGTGACCCAGAGAGAAACGAACAAGCCAAAGCTTCTGATTAAAAATGCCCCTGTGGGGAGGGAGGACATACTTAACTGTGCCCTGGAGGGCTGTAACTGCCTGGTGGCAGCTGAGCAAAGGCCAGTGTGATGGTGGGGGTCTCAATCCTCTATCTGCTTACCCACATTTGTGGAAATATAGGATGTAAGTCAGGGGGACCTAAATATAGCTGAGACTGCAACCCTTTCAATCAAATTTCATTGCAACTTGAAGAAAGGGCAGTGAGAACACATCCATGGGGAGGGGCAAAACGCTCTCTTAGGCCTCCTTACTGATGAAACCAGCCTGGAAGTAAACCTTGCATGGAGGGAGGCTTCATCCAGGGCTGCTTTCGAGGCTGGCAGCTGCAGAGTGGCTGCCAACACCTCACAGCGCTGCTGGGCTGGCACTGCCTGCCTGCTGCCAGCCAGGCTGGTGCCTGCACTGACACACAAACGTGCACAGGCTGCAGCTGCCAAGCACTTGATCAGATGTGTCAGCCAGGAGGGGCTGGAGGGGAGGGAGAAACCCCAGCCGTGGGGCGGAGAGCCCTGGCAGCCAAGGCACCACTGGCCCAACCTCATGGAGAGACAAGGATGTTTATGAAGCAAGGCTGAAGCACCTGCATTCCCTAAAATAGCAGGAAAGCATTATGCCCTGTAGAGGGCAAGGCGGGGGAGAGGTGAGGTGGCTGCGTCCTGAGGTCAAGGCTGGAGGGGCTGGGACATAGGGCTGAGTTTCCTGCTGGAGGAGAGGGTTGAGATGGTGCTGCTTGGGAGCGTGCACAGAGAGAAGAGACGGGCATGGCTGCTGTGCATGTGAGAGGGCTGGGGCTGTTGTGCTCCATTCCGGCAGCAGCAGCTTGGTTGTCAGACAGGGGGAGGTCCTCAGCATGCAAAACCAGCTGCTCCAGCTGGCAAGCTTGGGAAAAGCCCTCAGAGCAGAGAGCAGGCTTTGGTGATACAATTTGGTGATACAACTCCCTGTGTGAGGACCTGGAGCGGAGGGGAAGGTGAGGGCACTTGCCAGGGAAAGCCAAGCTGGGCAGGCAGCTCTGTGCCAGACAGCTCCCACATTCAGGCTCCAGCACGAAGTCCCCTCCTGGAGCACTGGCTCTTGGTCCCATCCCTGCTTTCCAAGGGGGCTCTGCTCACTCAGCTCTCCCGGGCTCCTGGTCACTGGGACGTGCCTGGAACAGTGGTGTCATGGTTTTAATAACACGTGGGTGAGCTCAGCTGTTGGCCGTAGATGAGGAATGGGTGGGCTCTCTGCTCTGTAATTTAAACGCTGGCTTCTGTTCAGCTGTGACTGCATCACCACCAGCTGGGAGCACCAAAGCCCACGTGGATGCTTGAGGTCAGCAGTTTTCCATCCCTGGTGTGCAGTTCCCTGGGGACACCTGTCCTGATATTTGGGGTCTGAGGCCTCTGAGTTTGCTGTCTGCTGGCAGTCCTGCTGGACCAGTGTTGGCTATTGAGTTATCCCCTCTGGCTGTCCCTGAAACACCCCTGAGTGGCTTCCCAAGCAGCTGGTCCTTGAGATGGCACAGCTTCCTGCATCTTCACCAGCCTCTGGCACCGTCCTGCTCACAGAGCAGTTTGGGAAAGCATCACTGAGACACCTCTAAAAAGCCCAGGGAGCCCTGTGGTCAGCAGGAAGGGCCTGTTGTCCCCGTGGCTGAGTGCAGGGGAAAGTCTGCACTGCCTCAGCAATGAAACTCCCTCCTCTGCTGGCATTTGACATGGAAATGATCCTGATTTATTCTGGAATAATAGGATGAAATGGTGCAAAGGAAAATTTTACACTGAAGATCGAGATAAATTGCCCAAAGCAAAGTCAGCCAAGAGAAGGGAGGGGGGAACTGCATTGCTCTGGTCACTCCGAAAAGAAAACATCGCAGTGGAAAATAAAAACGTTGGAAACAACGAGATGCTGGCCAAGGAGCGCTGGCTGAAGTGAAGGAGGTGGATGCCGACCTTCTCACAGCCTCCGAGGAATTCCTACCGCTTGGTGCAGGGCCTCCCAAAATCTCGCACCCCTCTCTGCCCCTCGCAACCCCGCTGGTAGGCAGGGGCGGCAGCTCCCGGCAGAGCGGGGCCGGGCTCCCGCAGGGTTTCTGACAGTCTGGCACCATCTGCTGGGGCTTCCCGGGACACGGAGCGGGCTCTGGGAGCGGCGGTGCCCCGGCACAGGAGCCCTGGGGCCGCGGCTGCTCCTGGGGCTGTGCCCGTGCTGGCTCCGCCGGGGAGCCGGCGATCCCAAAATCACGGAGTCCTTCAGGCTGGAAAGGACCGATAAGGTCCCCGAGCCCAGCCGCCGACCCAGCGCCGCCGGGCTCACCGCTAAACCGAGTGCCACATCCATACGCCTTTCGATCGCCTGCAGCCCAATGTCTAAGCCCTTTCCAATGTCTAAGCAGCCATTCGGGGAAGAGAGTTCTCCCTCCCGGTGCCCAGGCCCGGCGGGGCAGTCCCGGCAGCCGCTGTCGGTGCCGAGGGGCTGTCACGATCCGCTTACAGAAAGCGAGGGTCGTGATGGTTCGTTACACCGATCTCAGAGTCCAAAAGAAACACAAACGGGGAAATTTTGGTTTCAATCAATCACAATGCACTTTATTGTGTGCTAAACACTCAGTTATGCGATAGAGAGGGATAGATATAGGAAATATAGAGAGAGAGAGAAAGAGGGGGAGGGTTATAGCTACCAACAGCGAGGCGGAGTCCTCGTGGTCCATCGTCGTCGTCGGGGAGATCTCGAAGAGGTCTCCTCAGGGAGTCTCTTTTATAGTCCTTTTGAGAGCAAGGGGCAGATGGCCAGGGGATTTCAGGAGCGAGGGGCTCACCGCCAAGAGGTGAGGGGACAATGCTCATTGTCTTAAGTCAATTGCACAGAACAGGTGCACAGAACAGGTACGCAGACAGTATGTCCCGCGCCGCTCCTGCCGCTTTAACAGCAGGACCGACACGACCCACCGACTCAGGAATGTGGTACCAGTTCGGGCACGTTGTGCTCGGCAGGCCTCCCACCTCGGCCAGGCCCAGGCTCTGCACAATCACTCTCCGTAGATGATCGGGAGACAGATGAAGGGTCTTCGGGCCGTCTCTTACAGGGGCCCCGCTCGGGCGCTGCTCCCCGGGCCGGGACTGGCTTTGCTCACCCGGTTCCCTCTGCCCTGGAAGGGCCCGAGCACAGCTGGGGCACCAGGGGCCAACCGAGCCATGGAAACGCAGTGATCGCCTTGCAATCGGCACAGGATTGGCGTGGGATCGACGCCTGATTGGCACGTGATTGGCATGTGATAACGGCATGATTGATATGTGATAGCCATGTGATGATCCTGCAGTCAATGCGCGATGGATGTGATGGTCATGTGATCGTTTCATGATCATTATATGATTGTTGTGTGATCTTCTCATGATCGTCGCGTGAATGGCCCACGATCGATGCATGATGGGTGAGTGATCAGCGCGTGATTGGCACCTGCTGTGCACACGACTGGCTTGTGATCAACCCGTGAACCACTCATGATCATCACATCACTGGTGCTCGATGAGCTTTTGGTTAGTGCGTGATTGCCGTATGACAGCCACAAGATTGGCCTGGCACAGGCACCTTCCCTGGGGCTCGCCACGTTTTGTGCTTGGCTTTGTCCATAGCATGAATTCACCTCTCTTAACCAGACTTTTCCTCGCCACCCAGTCTTCCTGACTCTCTCACTAAAGCTCCCCCCACGCAACCATTTCCTCTTGTCCTATCGCTTGTTGCTTCACCCTCTCCTCCTCCTCCTCCTGGTCACTGCCTTGCAGTCAGTGTGTCCTCAGTAGCACAGTGGCAAAGGTGAATGATGGCCCATTTTTATGGACCCAGGGCTAGTTTCCAGCTTTGGTCAACCTGGTGACCCCTCACTGGTTGACCTGGTTTAGCTGAGGGGCTGGGCCCATTCACATTTGGAGAAGGTACCTGCCTTTTCTTGGGCCTGGCAAGGTCAACTTTCTTGCTGCTGGGTCTCCTCCATATCCTTTCCGTTTCTCCTGTCCCTCCTTGCCCAAAGGTGGTGGCCACTCCTGTCCCAGTCCCTGGTTTGCTGCCCAAGCACTCTTGATCTGTGCTCTGAAGCTGTGTTGACAATGGGAAGGCATCCCAGGGCCACTGGGATAGGGAAGGTCCTGGGAATGATGGAGTGACCTGAGGCAAGAGCTTCCTCTGCCAGATGGGCCCCTGCTGAAGGGGTGTCCCAGGGCTGGCATTGCTCCCTGGGAGAGGTCTGGGAAGGAGCAGCAGCAAGGTGAGCACACATTGAGGAACACATCCCTGACTTGTGATCTGGCAGCAGGAGCTGGGCAGGGCTGTGTTTGCAAAAGCCACCATCCTCTCTACTGCCTGTACCCTGAGGTAGCTGGGCAGCAAGAACAGCTCCCAGCTACAGCTACACTGCCCCTTCCTGAATTTGTCCATATTTCCTGGATGAAGCTGTGCCTGGCCCCAGCCTCTGCCCCACACAAGCAGCAGACAAGAGATGTCCTGGATTCACATGCACTTGTCCTTATTAGAGGCTCCAGTGAAGCAGGGAGGGAGGGAGATGGAGAAAGGCAGAAGTCTGCCTCCAGCAAGACGGTCTGCACAAATGGACTGGCTTATAAATGAATTTATAAGTTGAAATTGGCCTATAATGAGAGAGTTACTGAGAAAAAAGAACTGTGCACTTCAAACCACTTAGGAATCGGAGATCTCGGTGCATTATGCGGAGCCAGAGGGGAAATGCTGGGTCCTGTGAGCAAAGGCATCACAGATTGCTGTGAGCAGTGACAGGCAAGCTCAGGCCAGTTATGCTGCCTGCCCTGGAGTCCTTCACTGGCCCTGAATGCCTTCCCCAAAATGCATTCCCCTCTGATAAAATTGCGAGAGAACTGGGCTCTTGAAACTGCTGCTAAATGCCGTCATTAGAAACGGTTTTATTTCAAGGCAGCTTTTACTAGTAATGGTTCTAGAGTCAGTTCTCCAGAGGAATATGGTTGTTTTAAGTGTTTTCTTTTTTCTAAAAATAAAGCAGTCTCCCAAGCCCACTGCTGTGGTTGAGCTTTGTGCTTACAGGCTTCTGTCGACAGCTTGCTTGATGAATGAAGATGTGAGGGAAGAAGAGCTTTTCAATGAGGAGGCTGTGTGCTTCCCAGGGCTGGAATGGTAAACAAGACATAGGCAGTGATTGAAAATACGACATCCTGCACTCAGTACTCCCTAACACATGCAGAATCAATTTCACTTTTTGAATTTCTTGAAACCAGAGAAGAAGTTGGTGTGCCTCCATGCATGTAACCCGTGGATTATGTGATTGGGAAGCATGTGAAGATTCAGGTTTCTCTGAATTACGTGCAGCCAGGAGGTGTGGGGAAAGTTTAGCGTACAATTTTCCTTCTCCCTTCAGCCATCTGACTCCCAAAGCTGTCCAGAAACCTCTTGTCTGATTTCACCCTCTCCCAACAGCCAACCTCCACATCAGTGCTGCCTTTCTGAGGTGCAGGGAATAAGCATTTCTCTCCTTGGAGTTTGGAATGATGTCAGGTGCCATCCTCAGCTGTGCACGTGAGGTGCTCACACTGTCCTGTCACCAGCTGTGTCTCACTCCAGTGCCTCCAGCCAAGAGGGATGGAGACCAAGCAAGCTCACCAGGAGGGTCTGTTGTTCCCTCATGCCTCCACACTCATTCCATGGTAAATCCACTCTTTGCACGAGGGAAAGCCACACTTTTCTTAAAAGTTCAGCAAGCCTGGCCCCTTCCTAGCCAGGTGTGCCACAGGCATGGTGGTGACCTGCTCTCCTTGGCTGTGCAAAGCTGCTTCTCCTTGCGGGGCTGCTGCCTCAGGGAAGCTGCTGCCGTTCCCACAGCCTGGCCTGGCATTTCTCTTCCCGTGTTGGGAATGTATTAGCATATTTTCTCTCCTTACTGTCACATGCAGCTATAAAATCTGCTCTCAAACAATTGGCCTGGGAGCTTCCAGAGACCACTAATAGAAAGAGAAAAACGGCATCTATATAAAGAAAATCAGCCTCAATATTCAGCTGGCATTGCTCAAAGCTGAAGGGCTTCAAACCTCCTCTGCAACGGGGAGGTCTTAGGCAATGGGAAGAAACGCCAAGCAAGGAGTAAGAGCCAGGAGCAGCAGCAAACCTCCTGGGATGTCTGCTGGGTTCCATTTTCCCAGGGGGTACAGAGTGCAGAGAGACATCAGCTTTCTGGAGTCATTTTTAAATGAGTTCTCCCATCTGTAGTGCTTCCCTGGCTCCTGCAGGATGAAAGGGGACCTGGAGGATGTTGGTGTGCACTGACCCAAAAGTGCACATCAAAGAGGATGCTTTTGGTATCAGCCAGAAACCCAACAGAAATGTCTTTGTGGGTGCAAACCTCCTGTGGTTACATGTGAACAACCAAATTTCTCTGGCTATAACCTCTCCTGGGAATAACACAGAGGCATGATTTTTTCTTCAAAGTGCAGCACATCCCTGTTTTCTGCTGAGGTCAATTAGAGCTGTGGGAGATCAGAGGCTGATGAAAGATGAGTGCCTTGCTGTTGTCTTGCCTCCCGAAGCAGTGATTCTTTGTTTTCTGAGTTACAGTAAGGCACTTACTTGGGAGTCACGTGAAGAACTCTTGTCTGCTCCTGCCTCTTCCCCAGGGCAAGGAGGCAACCAGCTGAAGGAAGACAAAGGGATGGCAGCTGGTTTGGTTGGCCACCTTTCCTCCACCCCATTCCCTACTCAGCAGCACGTCTCAGAGGGCACGATCCTGTCAGTTCCTGGGACTTGCTTGCCTCAGGGGTGCTTGCCCCTCGCCTCCTGGTTTCTCAGCATCTGCAGATCCCGCGGGAGGCCCTCGGCCTTGCAGCAGGCATTGGTGCAGGGAGCACTGGTGCTGCTCTGGTATTTCTTTTAGAGGAGCTGATGCCCAGGCTCCCCTCAGCAGCTCACTCTCTCCTTAGGTGGTGTGACGCCGGGATTGCTGCCCGTGTCTCTCCTGGCTGCTCTCACAAGGGCTGCCTTCCTCTCTGCTCGGCTCCTCAGTGCCCTGGGGGGACAAGGGAGGGAGGGATTTGCCTCAGCATTGATGTGCCTCTGCTCTTGGGCATTCACCTGGGGGTACAGCAGCACCTGGAAGAGCACAGTCCTCCCCCCAAACACCAAGGACCAAGCAATGCTTGTTGCTTGGCTCACGCCACATCCTCCTGCTCCCTGTGCCAAGGCTGCTGTGTTTTTGCCACTGGAGGAGAGCCAGGCAGCTGTTTGCTCTATGACAGTGCCTGGCTGACATCCCAAAGTGTTTTGCTGCTTTCTTTCCTCTCCTGACAGATAGATGAGTGGGATTGTTTGGCTGGAGAAGGTTTTTTCTAGCACCAGCCTCTCTGGTGCTGCCTTCCCTAGCACTGACACATCCAACACGGCAGTCCCTTGGCTGGCATCAACCTCCTGAATTCCTCCAAAATTGGAGAGACCCCTGACTGATGTCAAGTTGGGAGCTGCCACCTTTCTGCTCAAGGACACATGTGGGGATCCCCTGCCAGTTCTGGAACCCAGAACTTCTGGGGCACCTGGGGGAGGCAGGTCCCCTGCTGCTGTGCTCAGGCTCTGCCTGGGGTGAGAAAGCAAGGATTACTGAAACTTCGATGGGAAAGGGGTCCCCAACATGCCAGAATCAACTGTGGAGGGACTTCACACTTGCAAAGCATTTCTGAGAAGTTCCTCTACTTTTTACCATGCAAGGAAAGAGTCTGGAAGCCTGGCTTTGGCCAGAGCCATGTATGGAAATCTGGAGCTGCAGCTGCTACTGTTGAACCTAAGAGATGGGAGAGAATGTCTGTGTGGTTTGGGAGCATTTTAGGCAGATTTTGTCCTGTTCTGTTCACAAGTTTAGCAACTGTGGTATCTGCAGGCACGGAAGAAGGGCAAAGCCCTTTTCCTGCACGCACAGCACTGGCAGGGGCTGTGCTCCTCATCGCTGGCCCTGTGACGTGTGCCCCTGGGAGAAAGGGGCCCTGCAAGTCAAGGAAGGGCCAACAGCAGCTGTGAGCCATCCGTGGTGCACGGCAGGGAATGCCAGTAGGGAATTTAACTAATGACTCTGCCCCAGCTGGCTTTTGTCACCTCAGCCTCCTGGCACAGGGGGACTGCAGGGCTCCAGGGCTTGGCACCTCCCTCCTGCTTTTGCTTGCGGTGGCTGGAGGACGATGCCAGCGTGTCACAAGCTGATCCAAATGGCCAGGACAGACTGGACAGGCTTTAACATGTTTTTAATTCTTTGTAAAGCCTTCCCTTCCCCATGCTCCAGCCATAACAGCCTGACAGGCTTCCCTTCTGCAGCTCCACAGAGCTTTGCCCATCTTGTGCTTGCCTGAGGAGCCCAAAGCATGTGAGTAGGACAAGCAGCAGAACAACCCAGAGTTTTTGGTCTCAAATGCAAGTGGAAAGCAGCAGTGCTAATAGTAGCAGGCAGACTCTCTGCAGCTTAGCTCCCCCTCACAACCATCCAGCTGATGCATGAGGTGAGCCTCCAGTGAGGAATGCTGGAGGATGGACACCAGCTTGGCTGCAGCCTGCTCCTCTGCAGCCTTTGCATCACCACTGCTCCACGGCTGGCACCCAGAAATGGTCATAAAATTGGATAGGATGTGTTATTTCTCTGCTTGGAGCAAGAGGCAGGGCCCTTTCCAGGGACCAGTGTGTCACACGTGGCTGTCTGCCCGTGCCGTGCTGTGCCGTGTGTCAGCCTGGTTTCCCTCTGAATGACAGTGCTCAGACAGCAGAAATCCAGAGCAGAATTTCACCTGCTGACAGGGTCTTTCTGGGGCTTTTTGAACAGAGTTTAGGAGATGTAGCTGCTCCTGACTGGCCAGGGAGCCTGTTAATCCCTGGAGATGTGTCCCCTTTTGCTGTGCCCTGGTGGGACAGCGGCAGCGTGGCTGGGCTGTGGGGTAAGGCAGTGCTTTGTGTTTGCAACTGGGCTAAAAGCAGGAGAAGGGAGAAAACCCCAGCTCTCATGAAACACTGATAGGTAGGTAGGGCAAACGAATCTCTACCTCACCTGTGGGTGCTGGTGTGGCAGTACTGACCCGTGAGGGCACTAATCAATGGAAAGCCTTTAATCAATATGAAGGGCTTGTGGGGCTGTAGCCTGATTGGGAGCAGGGCACATGCCTGCTGGGGGTTCAAAGCTGTGCCAGGGGAAATTTGAACGGGGCCTTTGGAAGCTTTTCTTTACAGAGGGGGCAGTTAAGCACTGGAATAGGCTCCTTAGAGTGCTTGATGCCCCATCCCTGTCTGTGTTTAAGAGGCGTTTAGACAATGCCCTCAATAGTTGCTTTAACCTTTGGTGAGCCCTGAAATGGTCAGGCAGTTGGACTAGGTGATCCTTTTATGTGTCTTACAACTGAAATAATCTATTCTAATGTGCTCATGCACAAAAAGAGCAGTGGCTCCCTCCTGGCAGGAGACACACATTGTCTGAAGTGGGTCTTTTGTGCCCGATAATCAAAATAGCACCCCCGGGTCGGTGCAAGGATTTGTTTGCTGGCCATCCCACGTGGCATCCACCCCTCTCCAATGCCTGAGCTGGTGCAGAAGCAGGGCTGTGACAAGGTAAATCATGAGGGTGATGTTACCTTTATAGGCTGCAGAAAGTAAAGCTGGGGAGGAAGCTTGGAGACAGGAATAGGAAACGCTGCCCTGGACTAGCAACAAATCAGCCTTGAGTCAGCTTCCAGTTCAGCGACTGCCTTCTCTGCCAAACCACAGAAGGGAATGTCCCCCTGGAACACGGAGCTGTGTGGTGGGAAAGGGATTTTTGCCAGCTGGAGGTTACCCTGTAGTAGGGGCAGAGAAAAAAGCTTTGGGGAAGGGATGGATGAAGTTAAAGGAAAGCTGCTGGCATTGCTTTTGGCTCAGCAGTGCTGGAGCTCATCCTCACCCCCTTTTGTTGATAGGCCCTGTGGTTGCTAAATGCTTGCTGTGGGTGCCTGGGAAGGTGCTTTGCTCATTCCAACAGGTCTGGAGTGAGGAGGAAGATGCTTAAGGGAGAGAAAGAAAGTTTTAGATGGCCAAGTGGGTCTGCCCTAAAAAAAGAGCAGGTACTCTTTGAATACCACGTAATGGATGTCAACAGAGTGAGGATGGGAAAAGAGCTTTTCTTACACTTGTCACTCAGGTATTATAAATGTTTCTTACTGCCCTGTGGCTCAGGCAAATCCTGGGATGCTCTAAGCAGGGCAGTCAGGGTTGTGCCTGCCCTTCTTGTGCCAGGTGAGCTGCTTGTCAGCTCCAGCTACTTCTTATCCTCCTTGTATTGCTGTTTCTTCCCCACCCCTTTTCTTTTGAAGCAGACCAGAATTTAGGGTAGGGTTTACCACAGCCTGCCTTTGGGGATGGTAGATTTGTAGGGCGAAGACTCGTTATGCTCTAAAAGGTAATCACACCTAAACAGAGAAAGAAGAAGCTTTAGTTCTTCCCAGCAGGGTGAGGTCTAGAAGCGCTGACAGCCTGGGGAGAGAAAGGTGTGGAGAGGAAGAGATAGCTCCTGGAGGGAGGAATGGCCCCCTGTCTGTTTTTGCGTGGCTGTTATGCTAAAGTAGAAGAGCAGCCCTCAGGCCCTGGAGTCCTAAATCTTGAGCTTGTTATTAAAGCCTAATGTACACAGCACTTCACAAAATAAGGGGATGCCTGGGCTGCGTTGTCAGGGATGAGTTTGGGAGGCTCCTGTAGTGCTGCTCCCAGGGGAGGGGTGTGTCTGTGCTTCTCTTTGCCCCTGTCACCAGCAAAAAACCCCTCCAGCAGTGGGGGAAGGCTTTCTTCCAACAATCCTTATCCGTGGAGACCAGGATTAAGCTACAGTACTCTACGACTCATTTACCACACTCCACCAAACAGCCTTCAGTTGGTAATAATTTTCACTCACTGCAGTTTTGTGTTTGGAGAATTAATTGCTTTAATAAGGAGCTTAATTAGAAGTGCAGGAGTAGAATAAGCCGCAGAAATATTGGATAAGTACTGAAGACCATTTCCATAAAGAGAAATGCCGCCCTCCTGGTAGGGAAGGGGTGTTGGGTCGAAGGGTTGCATCGCTGTGTCCTGCAGCTGGGCTTCACACCTGGCTGCTGCTGCTGCTTCTCCTGACAAAGCCACCCAGCAACAGTGTGGTGCAGGGGGCCTGTGCTGAGGGGAGCTCTGACGAGCTGCTCTGAGGCCAAACAGCATTCCCAGGCTGCCAGAAGCTTTCCCAACAGGTCTCTATGTGCAGTCCCAAATTTTTCAATGTCCTGGAAGGTTAGGATACCAGAGCAAAAGCAGGGACTGCAGCCTTCCTTGTGTAGAGCAGTGCACCTTTGCCACCCCTCGCCTCCAGGCTGTTTGCACGGCCTGGTCATTCCCACAGTGAAGATGAACATTTCTGACTCCAGCTGAGTTAAAGAGCTTTGAGAACAAATGAACTCCACGGCAGAAATAGGCTATTTTCCCTCCGCCCCCCTGAAGCAGCTATCAGCAAGGAAAAAACCCCTCAATTTTCAGGGCAACTGAATCCATTTGCAAATGCATGTCAAGTGCGACAAATAGTTTGGGCTTAAATAATGGAGGGTGGCTTTTTTTCAATCTGAATGTTTTATTCCCACAGTTCCTAAACAAAACATTTCCCTTTTTCATTTTGAAATAATGTTCTGTTCTGAAAAATGATTTTTAAAAAAAAAGCATAAAACAAAACACAAGCCCTCAAAACGAAGTAAATGGCACTGAATTTTTGTGTCAAAAGCAAGGATTTAGCCAACCCACAGTGTTTATTTTTTGTATGGTAGGTGTCAGCAAGCAAACTGGAAAATCTGCATTTCTGGACAACCTGAAATTATTCTTCTTTTCCACTCCTAACAGAGAGCTCAGAAATCAATTTTCACAGGTTCATTTTCTGAGCAATCTCATCGCTGCTGTCAAAATGATCTCTCTCCTCTTATTTGTACCCAAAACGGGCAGATAAAGAATATTCTTGAAGCAGAGGTGCAATTCCTCTTCCTATGTCAGTCAAGCCCATTGGCATTGCTCTGATCTAAATAAGATGGATCTTTTTCCTCCCCTTTCTCCCCAGGGCAGCTCACGTTTCAGGTGGTCACAGGAACAGTGCCACCACCTTGTTCTCCCATAGTACCTGAACTTCCCAGGGCCCTTATTGTTTAATTAAGCCTTGCAATGATGCTGTGAGATACACAAAGCACACACAGTGATTGCTGCCAAAATCCTCATCTGTCAGTGTGCAGTCTTTTCTCTGGTTTTTTTTTTGGGTTTTTTTCCCTCTCTCAGCGTCACTTTGCGCTTGGGCTTTTCCAGCCATCGCTGCCTGGTTCCTTTCTGACTCCGTGGGCAGATTGGCTGATGGCATATCTATCCCGTGCAGTCAGACAAATCACACTGCTGCTAACTGTTTATGGTCCCCTAAGCATTGCTTGATTAACTTACTTGGCTGGCACGCAGGGCTGTCTTGCCAGCTGACAGAGGGAGCCGATGACACAAGGTACTTTCATTTGTTGTATCCCTTGCAAGCCTGGGGGAGGCAGAGGGCTGCCCAGGAAAAATCACAGAGGAAGCCCAGCCACCAGCGAGCTGCCGTGCAGCTCTTGAGCCAGGGGCTGGCATGTCCCAGGCCAGGGCTTTGCTTGGGCAGCCCGGAGTTTGAATTGTAGCCTGCAGACTGTTCCAGGGGGTACCTGTCAGCCAGGACCACGGTGCCTTAGCTCTGCTTTACAGGGGAAGTAGCTTGGGAAACCCTTCCCTGATTTCAGAAAGAGAAGTTTTCCCCTTTCTAGATATTTTCCTCAGAGGCTGCTGAGGCAGCTGTGAGAGTCTGATCCTTTGCCGACAAGCAACCACTGCCCAGCTCCTCTGCCTGGTGCGGGTGAGTGTCTGATGTCCTGCATCCTGTATCAGTGCAAATGTTCCACACACACAGCGGGGGAAAATGCAGCTCCGTGTCCTCTTCTCTTTGCTGCTGACACTCATCCATCAGCTGACAGAAAAGGTCCCCGTATCTTTCCATGGTCTGGATGGCCGGTTTCACGCTTGTTTCTCTGCTTCTCTGTGGCCCTCGCTGCTTGTCCCGGTCAGCATCCCTGGCCGTCTCTTATTGTGAAAGCTGCTGCAGTCAGAGGAGTGAGGCTGGAAATGCAAATACAGCTGCCAAGAGATGGCGCAGAGGCACTGTCACTGACGAGGCGGGCTGGGGACGAGCCCCAGGGGCTCCAGCGCAGGGGCAGAGCTGCCCCGGCACACGGGGCTGTTGGTTCTGCCTCTCATTTCTGTGTGTCGGCATGGGGAAAGGGTTGGTGCTTTTGAGAAGGGCTGAGCAGTTCTTTGTGGCTGCAATAGTCTGCTCCAGCATCCCGCCTGGGAGCCTGCCTACCTGGGCCTGGAATGATGGAGAAGCACCTGTTCTGTTTCTCCATCCATCCCAAACATTTTTGGGTGCTCTCTGCGCGTGTGTGGAGCAGGCTGCTGGTGGAGGGGTCAGAAGAGTTGTTATCCTTCCGTGCTCCCTGGTGGCTTTCTTACCCTGTGAGTGCAGGAGCAGGGTTTGGGGACAACAGACTGTGTTGTGTCTAAGTAGGTGATGGCAGCGCAGGGCTCTCCTTGCTTTTCTCTCCCCCAGCCTCAGAGACAGGAGATGTCTGTGTCCTAATCTGCCCTCTGGTCCTGAGCCATGGCAGGGAATGTCCATACCAGCTTCCTCTCTGTGGAGGTGAGCCCTGTGCCAGCTCCACCTGCACCTTCGAGGGGCAAGGCAGGGACTGTCACCAGCCAAAGCACCCATCCACCCTCTAGGCTTGCATCAGCCACGCTGGTGTTGCTCCCTGATGGAGCAAACCAGCCAAGTGCTCTTTAAGCAGCTATCCGCACCACTGAGACAAACAGCAACATTTATGGAAATGTATATATTATTTAAGGTGAAGCCAGGGTCAGTGTGTACCTCGGAGGAGAATCTCAGCCAGAGCATGAAAAGGATTTCGTGTTGGTTTCTGAAATCT
Organism: Ifrita kowaldi; assembly: GCA_013398055.1. NCBI lineage: Eukaryota > Metazoa > Chordata > Aves > Passeriformes > Cinclosomatidae > Ifrita > Ifrita kowaldi. The sequence continues at coordinate 465,461 of VZRS01003453.1, read as the reverse complement.
TTTAGTGTCTTTTCCTTGAGAGAGAATACTGTATTTGAAAGCCAAAAGTAGAAAGTGAGGCTTTGCATTTGGGAAAAATCAACACAGGGCTTGCAACACCAACTCATTCTGCATCCCCCAGAAAGCCGCCGAGCTCGGGGGCCTCTGGACTCTGGGGCTCTGCTCTCCTCTTTGGTAAGGGGTGACATTAATACTGACCTACGTGCTGGGGAAGAATGGCAGAGCAGGCAAATCGCTGGACTCAGTCTAGCAGACCACGATGGGCAGTGTTATGGCAATATAATTTCAAACACTAGAACACGGGATTTATGTAGGGAAAAATGTTCTGAGGCCATTCTTTGGATGTAAGCACTTACTGGCTTGTAGGTGGGTTTTTGACAGTGGCTTGATGTTCCTTGTGTTCAAGTGACAGCATCTGGATGTACATTTGCCTGGCAAAAATTGACTGCTTTGATTTTAGGCCTGGGCTTCACATTTTGGAGGCCTGTGGGATGGAGGGAGAGAAATGTGAGCTTTATCAGTGCAGTGAGGAAGGAGTCAAAAAACCAAGGCAGCTGTATTTGTTGCAAAGAAAACGGATGGAGGCTGCAGAAAGCAATCACTGTTAGGAGCAAGAGAGTGATGGTATCCAATCAGGAGACACGGAAAGAGTTCATTTCGGAGCAGTAACTGGTGTTAGCTTCCCGTTAACAGTAATAATAACTATATCCTGGAGTGATGGCTGAGTTCATTTGGACCAGATACAATTATTGCTTTGTGTGCAACAAGCACCCTCAATTTGCTGTGCGATATTAAGCTGGAGTCAGCTCCCTTACAGGCTCTGGTTTCCAGAGGCTGGGCTGCTAACAAAGTGCCCTCTTGCTTTCACACGCCATCACTCACTGCACGTTCACACACATCTATACTCTCTGATAAAATCAGGGTCTCTGCAGCTAAATGCCAGGTAGTATTTCTTTCAGAAAAATCCCTGTCTTCCTGGCAGGAGCCTGGGAGTCCCTCGTTGTAGACTCGGAGCGCTCTGTGCGTTAGAAGAAAGCAGCCTGCTTGTCCAGTCCCCAAAACCCTGCTCCCCAGTTTGGGACTGGGGCAGCTGGGCTCTGTTGCAAGCATGTTTTGGGTGGAGAGTCTGGGAAAGCAGGGCACTCACCTGCCATTGGGAATGCTCTCATTAACTTTGGCAGCCTTGGTGCTTCTCCTGCCAAACTCAACAGCAGCCCTTGGGAATAATAAGACTGACACACCCCAAGCTTAAACTTGGACAAGCTTTTTAATACCCAGATGAAGAGATTACAGGAATGACCTACTTGTTTATGTGTGGCAGATCTGTGAAATGTGCAGAAGGCTTTCTCATTAGGAGAGGTCTGCAGGGTGGAGTTGCCCCACCAGCGCCAGAGCTGCAGCCAAGCAGCAGATTAGATGGTGCCTCCAAGGAGTTGGGCTCTTTCATGTGTTTGGAAATTCCCCAATTTGCCACCCCTAATTCTTAGACAAAATGCTTTGTGTTGTGAGGCAGGGGTGGCTAATCCCAGCCTCTAAGGCCACCAGAGGTTTCCAAGCATTTCAGGCTCATCTGCACAGCCAGTGCTGCCTTGTGCAGTGGGCCTGGGGTGTGCAGGCAGGGCAGTGGCATGCTGTGCCCTACAAGCCTGAGTCAGTCTTGTGAGTGCCAAGGCATGCCATGGTGTAATCTGGGATCCACCACTCCTGCATCCTGATCTTCCATATTGGCATTTCTTAAAAGTCTTTTGGACACATGAGACATCCTCTCTTCTTCAGTAGCTTCCACATGCCCTGACTGATGCCCAAGATGCTCAGTTTCTGGATGATTGAATTCCTGCCTAGCACATGGCTCTTTGGGAGATTGGAAAATGCAAACTGGCACAAAAGCAGTTTCCTTAAGAGAAGAGGTTTTTTTCTGCTGGCAGAAAGCACAAAGACCTCAGGAGCATCACTACTACCCAGGGACTTACCCTGATCGGGATTTTGAGGACTTTCTGAGATGGGATCTACTGAAGGAGCCAGAACATGGGTTATAGCTTGAGAAATACAATAACTTGGGTTTTCTGTGCAATGATCAACCTCTCCTACAGCATGCCAGGCTGGGGGGTGCAGGAAAAAGGCTTCTGTCGTTCAGGTGATGGGAGAATGTTGCCCAGCTTATCCTCTGAGAGCCCTGAATACCCAGAGCCTCTTTGATGAGCAGTCATAGCTTTGACTCCCTGTACATTCACTATTGGCTGGGGTGTTCCAAAGTGCTGCTGCAGCAACTCTCAAACCTCTCATGGTCTTGTGACTTTAAAGAGGATGCACACATAGAGCTGGGACCTTTGTAGAGATGTAAGTGTTGAGCTTGGTGAGTCTCTCAGCAAGGAAGGAGGGTCAGTGTGAACCTGTCTTGCTGTTAATCACCCAGAGCACGCAGACATCTGCACCACTGTTCTGCCAGACTCAGTCTTGGTGTGATCCGAGACATGACTCCTGTGCTGTTCCATTTGGGTCAGCCTGAGCCCAAATTCCTCGGTTGCCTGCCAAGGAGGGGCTCCAGGCTGATACCACTGTGTGGGAAGGCAGGACAGGCCTGCTGGGGGTATAGGTGGCACCTACAAGGGTTCCTATCCCGCTCCTGCATCCCAGCCAATGAAGCCAAAGCCAGCACTTAGCAGGCAGGCAGGCAGCACAGGCAGAAACAGCCCAAGGGTCACAGCAGTGCAGGTGCAGCCGCCGAGTCCTTGGGCCAGCGACAAGGAGAAAAAGTGTGTTGTTATAAATCTACAACCTGCTCTTAATGGCTTGGGGCCACAGGCATATAGATTAAATTTCAGTCCTATATTTCACAGAAGTCACACGGTGGCATGTCAAGGTGCTGCAAGGGAGCAGTCCTCTGATGGTGTGTTGGACATCTGGCGGGGGACTAACTAGAGCAATGAAATAAAGCATAACAACATGCAGACTGAAGAATGGGAGAATTTCATAGTGGTGAGATCAGGGCTGTAAAATAGCTTCTGGGGGAACTGATGGAAGCTTCTCCATGATTGGGTTATTTAAAAAAAAAGACTGGACAAATGTTAGATGGTGTATATTAGCCTAGTGGTGTGAAAATCATGGCAATTTTGTCAGAAAAAGGATGACAGAAGGGTATGCTGTTCCTTTTTCAGCAGCGTTACTCTGAATGCTGTTAACTTTCCTTTGGAGAGTCGGGAAGCAGGTAGTTTCATTATTTTTTGTTTGGGAAGAGGAGGTTTCTTTAGTTGTCACTCTTAAAGGAAAAAAAAGGGATATTTTAATTCTGAAGTATTTAGCTTGTGCACTTTCTCGTGGAGTGGAGAGGGACTGGAGGAAGGTAACTTGCACCCCACTGGGACAACCTCCCCCAGCGGAGGTTTGGACATGGTCCCTGCTGGATGTACTAAAGGCTGCCTCTCTGCAGCTGTCAGATGCAGGAATGGGAGGGGGAGAGAGGCCCAGATTGGATTCCCATCAGCTGGTGCATGGCACAAGGGTGGTGCCCCCTTGCTGGCACTGCTCCGTGGCAGCTGCCTTTTGGTTTTCTCCGGGCATGGACGTACAGCAAAGCTGCAGCACAGCGGACAAGGGAAGCAGCAGCCCAGTGATCTCCCAGCCCTGTTCCACATCCTTACCCTTCCTGCCTGTCCCTGTTCCTCAGATAGGCCCAGCGTGGCTTTTCCCAGCCTGTGCATGGTGCTGCCAGCTGGTGTCAGCTCAGCCAGGAGGAGAGGCCAGCAGGAAGCATTTGGCCGGCGAGCAAAGGCAGCCCTTACTCCAGTGCTGGAAATGAAGGGTCCTTCTCTCCAGTGACAGCCTCCTTCAGCCCACAGCCGGTTCCTGACTCTCCTCTCCTGTGTAACAGCAGCAAGCCCCTGTATTTTTGGACACCCTGCCACAGCAGCCAGCTCTACCAAGCCCAGCAGTGACACTGTGCCCTCTGTGGGCTGCAGGGAGCAGCCCCTGGCCCTACGTGCCTGTTTGCATCACTGGTGGTACCTGAGACCTGTGCAGTGGCAGCTGGTCAGGAAGGGGCCAGCCCTGCAGAGTCTGACAAGGGCATGCACAGCCAGTGCAGTTTTGTCCCTCTCTTTTGGACAAATGCCTTTTTCCTCCCTGTGAATCCAAAGGTACCAACCCAGGGGCTGGCCGTGGGGCCACAGCAGAGCAGAGGAAGGTGCCCCTCACCCCAGGAAGCCTGTCTGGGTGTGCATGTTGGGGGAAGCTCAGTCCTCGGTATAAAGTGACGAGCTGGTAATAAATATTCAATTTATTTAGAATTGCAAATACCAGGGGAAAGAAACCAGTAAACAAAAGAGGCCACAATCGGCATCGGGACTAAAATTCTGGAATGCTGGACGGCTGTGATGGATACAGGAAGAACAGAAGGTGATGAGTGGTCAGCCAGGCCTGTGTGCTAGCAATTAAAACAAATTCAAGCCTAAGAAAGCAGAAACTCAAAAGGAAGCTGCTTAAGTTAGGCTCTTCTTAATGAGAGACAAATACACTAGAAAATATTGCCTGCTAACAGTATTCATAAGCTGCTCCCAAGATGTTTTGATTAAACCACAGTTGTCTTTCTAGTGTACTAATGGTTTTTAATCTCTCTTGATGCCTAGGGGCGAAGGGGTCTACTCATTCACAGCAGCTTGGTGAGCTGAAACTTGTCCCTGGTGAATGCATCTCTCATGCCAGAATCACGGCTTTTAATTTTTAAAAATGTAAGTTTTTAGCAAAGGGAGAACCCTTGGCATGTGAGCGGGGTGTGAGTGCCACATGCCTGGGTATGAAGGGAGCTCCTCTGGGAGAGAGACTCGTGCTTCTCCCCCTTCTCCTTGGGGTGCACTGAATTATAATTCTGGCACTATTTCACTGCTGGGCAAAACCTAATTGCACTTTCCCGCCTGGCTGGTGTGGAGGGGAAGAGGACAGTGTCATGAATCCTGCAGCTGCCATGCCGACCTGCCAGCAGTGGGCATGAACCACAGGGGTTGCACAAGGCAAGGAAGGTCAAGGCTCCTCTCAGGGGGCTTCACACCTCTCCAAAATCCGTAAGGAATGCTCCTGGGGTGGTGGTTGGTGCTGGGGGACTGCCAATACCTCTTCCTTCGTGTGAGGCCCCTCCTAAGCAGAGGGGCTCTGCTGTGTTTGCCAAAGCATTGGAGGCAGAGGCACCACATGGGGAAGTGTGAGAACACAGCCATACCCCAGCCAGAATTGCTGTGGGAGTGAACTACAGGTGTTCAGCACAGAGGATTTGTGCCAATCCCTCCCCTTCACGCTTCCCTTCTTGCCAGCAGTTATGGGATGGCCCCAAGCCTTAACAGGGCTTCTCGTGTCCTGGAAATTTGGCTTCATCTTCCCGGTGAGCATCATCTGGTTGTGCCACCTGGCTGGTTCATGGGCAGTGTTCTGACCATAGAAATTTTTAGTTAGGAGATGGGACATGAGAGTGCTGATTTCTGGTGTTCCGTGGCCCTCACATCACACAGGAATGCTGGGAGATGAGGGCAGTGAGTTGGGTTTGATTCCTGGGAGATATGGGAAAATAACCCTTTTTGTGCCCTAAAGCCATGCTCTGGGCTTGTACCAAATTTGGAGCACACCTACCTGTCTCCCAGCAGGCTGTGTCTGTTTGGTGCTCAGCCTCCTACTGAGGTGTCCATACCTCCATCCCTTTCTCAGCCCCCCTCTTTCCATTCAGCACTCCTGGCCACCCTCCCTGACACCTCACCCTGCCACTGGTGGGCAGCCAGGGCTCACCACCAGCCGCCACCCCTTCCTCCCCAACTCATCCCAAAGCCCACAGCCAGAAACCCGTTCCCTTTCTGTGCAACTTTGTCTCCTCAGTTTCTTCCCCCAGCCTCATGCTAGTGGCTTTCACATAAAAACAGGTGGGGAGGGAGGAAAGGCTTTTCTGTCAGCAGGTATGAGGGCAAAGCTCTGCCTGCCAGGGGCTTGCACGGCACATGGCGTGGGCCTGCCTCCCACCTCCTGTCTGGGCTGGGCACCAGGGAGCACCCCTGATGAGAGCAGACAGTTCCTCTGTCCTCTGGGTACAGTAGCTGCTTGTTGCTCGCAGAGAATGAAAACATATTAAAGTACAAAACTGCTGCACTAGTCATTTTCCAATTCCCCACTTGGAAAACTGGCTTCCCTGGAAAATAGGTCACTTACATAAAAAGCACCTTATTATCACACCACAGCAGTGAAGGAAAGAGATGGCTCAAGAGACACTTTCATTTTGAGCCCCTGTTCCTGGGTACTTAGATATTTCTGGAAAATTGACCCTTTGGGCTGCAATTTCTCATGCTCATTTTCAGCCCATAAGGTGAATTTCAGGACCTCGCTCCCTCCACGGAGCTAGATGAAGTTAGGGAAGGAAATGTGTCACACCTTTACCCTTGGGAGAGCTGTGCATCCAAACTCACCACTCTCCGTAGGGGTTGGGGTGAGCCATTATCCCTGATTTTTTATCGAGGGTGAGGAAGACTGCCAGAGACGAGTAGACTTGTGTGCTTCCACCTCCTCCTGCAGGAACCCCCTGCCTCCTGCCCTCCCCAGAGATTCATCTGCTTTTCCCCTCTAACCCCATAGTTCATGCTGAGCCTGGGGGCACATTTCACGCTCAATATCAAATGGGCACCTGACAGGCCCATGAAACAGTATGGAAAATATCTATATTTTTACAGAATCTGTGAAGGATGAGAAATTAGTTATTGATATGTGGAAGGGGGCAAAGTGACCACAGGAACATGCCCTTGTGAGGAAGGTGGAAGTTATCTAGTTTTCATTAAAGGCACTGGAGCTGAAAGAGGGAAAATGGGTGTGTGGAGAGAAAGGAAGGACTCACTAAGGGCATGTGTGGTTGGCCTTGGAGTCAGATCTTCCTTAGAGGGAAAGGGGAGGTCTGAACATCTTTGCCTTGGCTCACTTCAAAGCAGTGAGATTGGCAAAGTGCTCCATTCTGTTTCTCCAAAGAAAGAAGCTCTGACTTTGGTAAACAGGCTGCCTGAGAGACTCCAAAAGGCAATATTCACCTCCTTGGTCCGAGGCTGGGTGCTGGGTTCTAACCCCATTTCAACTGGGAGATTCAAGTGCTGTAAACCGGACAAGGGACAGCAGGGAGGGTTTCCTCAGCCTCTCCATTCTAATGATTCTGGCTCCAGCCTTGGCCAGCATCCGCTTCCCCCCACTATGCTGGCCAGGCGGTGGAGGAAGGTGCCTTTCTGGCAGCCCTGCACCCAGCTGGGCAGGCACAGAGGGGCCAGGCTGGGAGGAGCCCCAGAAGAAGACAATGAGGAGCAGGAAGTGGAAAGAGGAGTAGGATGGGAAGGAGTGAATGCAGTAATGTGGACAGATGGGATGGGAGGTCTGAGGGTAACAGCACAGTGAGAACGCTGCGGAGAAGGCTGTGGAAGCCAGGGAGGGCAGATGGAGAATGGGCCAACCAAAGAGCAGGCTGCCAGCCTTCCACCCTCACCAGCACAGTTGTCCCATTCCGAGGAGGGCTCACTGCCCTGGCACGCAGCGGGGAACATCCCTGCCACCAAGACCTCTGCGAGAGCAGGGCACAAGGCCTGGCGTCTTGGCATGGAGGAGGTGCTTCCAAAAAACACCAGCAATTACCTCCGCAGCAGCGGCAGCCAGCGAGCAGGAGTAATTTACATAGTAAGAGCTGGGAGATAGATGGCTCTTTAAACCAGATCTGTCATTCCCGGCTCTCTCCCCGTCTCTGACGCTTTGATGTTCCTCTTTGAAGAGCTCTCCTCGCTTGCTATTCCGCGCTCCCTTGGTGCCGCTCCAGCTCTCCGAATGCCTTTCCCCGTCCCTCTGCCTGTGTGCCTGCGCTGGCTGCTGCATCCCGGCAGGAAGGATGCGGAGCGGGTGACAGCTGGCACCCCGAAAGCCAGCGCTGGCAGGGGGCTGCGGGGAGGGGCAGCGGCTTCGGCAGGCACCGAGGCATTTGTTCTGCCCGAGGTCTGACGCACCAGCAGAGAGGGCAACGTGAAACAATAACAGCAGCGATGCGAAGCAGCTTTCAGTCACTGCGATGCCATCTGACGGGGGATCCAAGTGTTCAGCCCAAAGGTACAAAAACCCAAAGGTGAGTAGGGGGCCAGAGCCCAGGAATTCCTGGTTCTCCAACCCTTCAAGGGCACTGTGGGCTTCCCAGTATTCCAGCTCGTGTGGCACCTCTCACTTCCCCTCTGTCTCTGGTAGGTTAAAGTCCCTGGGTAAGGAAGGGAAAAGGAAAAAAAAAGATTCATGTGAGAAATATGCTATGGGGTGGCTGAAGTTACAGGACACTTGGTGAAACAGGCCAGAGGCTCTTGTGAGCAGCAGCAGCAGCAATGGAGAAGCCTGTCACAGCAGCAAGGGCCAGATCAGAGGACTCTGTGTGAAGGAGGCACAGGAAAACAGAGAGGGGAAGGTGGGTTGGAGGAGGTAAGTCTGCCTGCTGCAACCCACCTCCTGCCCTGAGCTCTTCCATCTTGGGTTGCCAGTGACTGAGAGCTTGGGTTCCTTCAGTTTAGCAAAAATATCTTCACAAGCCGCAGAAGATAAACAACAACAAAAAAAGGCACTCTAATACCAGAATTAGTGTTTCTTCAGGTTCTTAGTAAGGGATAAAAGCTGAAAGACATAAAAGCAGTGCTTTAGTTTCACCACTTCCATTGGTGAAGGGGTAAAGGGGCCTCTATATAACCCTTTATATGTAAAGGAGATTTCTTATGTGTGAATTTTGTAGCCCAGTGGTGTGTTACATGTGAGGATCACCTAATGGGTAAAGCTGGAGAGCAAACTACTGTCACAGAAGCATGGACATACAAATGCCCTGTTGCTGAATCTCTCACCTGTAAGATACTTTGAAAGGTTGGTGCTTTGGAAATAAAAATCATCACAGTGTAGGCACTGTGCACATAGAAATCCTAATTCAGTCTACTACTTTTAGAGGTACTTGGGTCTCTGTTGCCCTTGAGAGCTGCACTTGAATTTTGGCTCAAGGTCCCAGGGCCAAGAGGTGTGAAGCAGATGTTTTGACTGCAGGCACTAAGCAAGAGTTTCTATTTCTGGTGCCAATCAGATGGTGCCAATTAGGCCCAAATATCCTCCTGCCTAGGAGAGAGTGTGTCTCCTTGCATCCCTGTGAAGAGCCTCAGTCTTTTTTGGAAATACAGCCCAAATTTCCAAAAGCAAGCTCTGTCTTTCCAGGGCCACTCTAAAATCTAAGTTGTTTTAGTTCCTGAGGCAGGAGAGAGAGCTGTTTCGTAGCTCTCAGAAAATTCATCTGCATCCCTTGCAGATGAGTTGCCCCGACCCAGAGACTGTCTTTGGAAGCACTGGGCAGTGTCAGGAAATGCTGTGAACAGCCTGTAGTTTTTAAGCAAGGATCTCAGCCCTGTGCAGGGGACTTGGGAACACAGATCCCTCATTGTGAACAGAGCCAAGTGGAGGCACTCCATGTCTCATCTCCCTCCCCAAATACTCTTGCAAGCAGGATTTTTGTTTCTGCTCTCTGCTGTAAGCAGCTTCTCTGGTTGCAGTACAGCCCAGAATTCACCAGCTTGGAGGGATAAAACCCCAGCTGCATTCTGGCTGCTCTGGCTGTATTCCCTGCTGGTAGCCATGCTGCAGGGAGGCATTGCTATTTGTCAGCCCCAGGTTTGTGTCGTTTGCTGGCTAAGCTGCGCTTGCAAACGCAGCAGAAGGGCTGATCCCCCTTCTGAATCGTTCTCCTGGCACAGAAAAGTGCTGCCTGACCACACGTGGTTAGGTACAGTACAGCCAGGCACTGTGGAGGTCAGGCATGGATGTGGGTGAGGAGCACAGGCACTAACAATCAGCAGGCTTTGAGCTCTTTGGGTTTCCTTTTTATTTTCTAAATAAGGATTGTTGCAAGAAAAGGGGGTGGCAGTTGTTCAGGTGTGTGGCTGTCATCATTGGCACAAAACCCTGCCATGCTCGGAGACCGCTTTAATGAAAAACCACGTCAGGTTTCACCTGTGGGTCAGGGACCCTCCATCTGCTGCCAGCTCTGCAAATTAACTCCAGCCTGCCCCCCAGGTAAGCTGCTCTCCAGCAGGACAGGGATCCACTGGCAGAGCAGCCAGGAGCAGGGGAAGCAGACGTGGTTTCTCTTGCACAAGGCAACAGTCTCAGGAGCTCGAATTTCTCTGTTGTGGTCTTGGGGCATGATGAGGGCAGAGTCTGGCCTTGGAGAGCAAAGGCAAGCTGCAGCCCCATAACACAGCATCTCTTATCTCTACCAAGGTGCCTCAGGGCCAAATGACACCATCTGCGTGCAGGTTTGAGTTGGGAGCAGTGCTCTGGGAGGTCTGTGGGGACACCATTTCTCACAAATGCCCCCTCGGTGGCCTGGCAAGGGTCTCCCTTGGAGAGGGCATTGTGGCAGCATGTCCAATGAGCTTGCAGCAATAGGAGGGAGCCACAACACTGCTGCCTCCTTGCTCTTCTTATGTTTCCACTGTGGCTCATCCTCTCCTTCCTCTGGGTTGCAGAAGATTGGGAAGTTGTGCCCTTGAGGGAAATGAACCTCTGTGTCCTGGGCCTCTGATGTCGCCTGTGAAGCAGAAGGATTGTCCCTTCCTGATGTGTGTCCAACACTTCTTGTGACCACAGCCATTCCAGCTGAAGTTAAGGAAGGGAGATGGTTTGGTATAAACAGGTCGGTGAAGGAAAAGAAAGGGTTATACTTCCTCTTGTGAGTACTAGTGAACAAACAGGCTGTGAGCACTGCCAAGAAAATCTATAATTTGTAGAAAAAGAGCACTCTGACATTGTCACCTCACTTTAATCTCCTCTTGCCTTTAGTGATTATTTTCTCCTTGGCCATTGGAGACTATCTGGCTAGCAATAAGTACAGCTTACTCTACTGTTCTGGTTCAACACTAACAGTTAATGATGTCAAGCTGTATTAAGCTTGAGCTACTCTGATCATCTCATTCAAAACATCCCTTGAATGCCTTGGAACGATTTTCTCTGTAAGAAGCTCTTGGTCAGTGGATTCATGCCTGCTTCATCTTGCTGTTCTTGTCTTGAAAGGAAATTTTTTGTGCTAAAAACTGCAGCTGTGTATGTGTTGCAGGAGCAGAAAATGCCTGAGATGCACACTGACCTTCACTACGTAAAGTGTTTTTATAAAGCTTTGCAAACATAAACTTTAGGGGTCATCCTGCATTTTGAGAAAGGGTAGAGGGCCAGGCCCTTGGTGTAAATCGGCGTAGTCTGCCAGAGAAGGGCTGAATTCCTCAGCTGAGAATTTGCTTTGTTTTTGCTAGGGGTCTTTAAAATCAGAAACAGCATAAGCAAGAGGGCAAGCAAGGAACACCATTGCCTAGTTGATGCCCTAGAAGAATAAAGGAGCACCAGCCAAAGCTGGCATGCTGGATTGCTCAAAACAACAGGGAGAAATTCCCAGTACAGGGCACTGTTCATCTGGGGGCTCCTTGCCACAGTATGCTATGGGCTTGTGTTTACATGGTTCAAAAAGCATCTGGACAAATTCATGGGTAAAAATCTCCTAGGGCTATTAGAAACAAGAACATACCTTCTTGCTCCGAGAGGTATTTCAGCTCAGGGCTTTCTGAGCTGCAGGTTATGAGAAACCAGGGAGGAATACATTAAAGGGGGCTTCTTGGCCTAGCTAGAGCTCAGAAAAGCAGGTTGGAAAAACCAGTGAGGGCCTTTTAGTGTGTGGCAGAAGATGACGCAGGAGAATGATCTCCCTGCTCGTCTAAATTTTAGGCTGATTTTAGGGAGACACTTAGGGCACTGCACAACTAAAGCAGACATGCATTTCTCTCCCACTCCCTGAGATGGGTTGCTCAGGCAAAGACCAGCCGTGTTGTCAGGGGCTGGTCCATCACCACAGACCTGGGAGAGCATTTCTGGCCACAGCCAAGATTTCTTGCAGGTTTGCTGAGGAGGAGATGAGGTTCAATCCATCCAGATTCCCCCACTTCCTTCTGGGAGAGGACAGCAGGAGAGAGAATTGATACAACAGTGGAGGAGAGAGGGAGAGGAAGGCAACCAGTGCCATGGTAAGGGAAAGTCCTCCTAGGCAGGGGCTGCAAGCAGGAATGAGCCTCTGGCCAACTCATGATCTCAGTCTTCTCCTGAGTGAGGTGTTGAGGAATTTTATCCCCTAGAGGGCTGGAAAGCAGCAGCCTGATGTTGAGGGGTGAAGAGGAGAGGCTGTGTGAAAGGACAGGCAGTACCCTGTCATGAACTATCCAGAGATGGAACTTCTCCTGGGGCGAAAGAAAAGTGAGAAAACAGAGGTGTTCTCCCTCCCTGAGCGAGTCTGACAGCCATATGGTGGTAAGAATTGTTGTCATCATAATTAATTCCTTTTTGACATTGCTCTGGCAGATGTCCACAGGTCTGCAGGAGCAGGGCTGTCTTCTCAGCAGCTGCAAAGAAGTGGAGTAAGAAATAAATGGCAGGGAGGGTTCCTTTTGTTTTGCAGGCTAGCTGGGCTTGCATGAGAAATGAGGCTGAATGGATTCTTCTGTCTCTGGCCCTGCAGGCTATCAGAGGGAGAGGGACTCCCTTTTCTGACACTGTCACTCCAGCCCTGGATTGCACCAACGTTGCTGAAGCTGACACTTTAATATAAAGCAACTTGTGCGTTGCAGCAAGGAAATAAAGCCAAACCAGAGCACCTATCTCGTGTAAATGTAACCTTCGTGTCCAGCATTCATTTGGAACTCTCTGCTAAAACAACTCTACCTCCAACTAAAATCATCTGAAGTGAGGGCTTTGCACTGCTGGGCACTCAGATTACAGATTTAAGATTATTAGAGGGACTAATAAATGTATACGGTTTCCCCTTCTTGCTGCCTTTTGTGTCCCCTATAAAGAAGGGTTCTGCACGAGACTGAAGGAGGAGAAGAAATGCACTTTTAGATAGTTTTGCCTTTCTGTTTCTATTGTATCATAACCATTAATCCCCATCTCTGGGTTTCTGTGTACTGCCATGGTCCTTGCTCCCTGTGTTGTGTAGTAGAGGGGAGCCAGGGAGGCACAGAGGTGGTGATTACAGACATTTCTGCTGTGCCCTCCATGCCATGGCTCTGGTATGTCCTGGGGGCGTGTCCTGCGGTTGTGTGTTGGTTTGGGGTTGGTTTCAGCTACAACCCAGACTTGATGCAGCTGTTATAGGCCTGGAAATCCCGAGGGCACACAGAGAACTCACCCCTCCAGGGCACACACAGGGGTCCAGGAGCAGTCTTGCCTTGAATGAGCTACCATTACACAGGATTTTTAAGAAATTGTAGAAAGGAAGGATCACTGGTGATTTTTAAAAATGGCTGGTTCTTTGAAAGAGTCCAGTTTTCTACCTTTCATACAGAGGATTTCCCTTTTGTGACTTGAAGTGGGGATTTTATTTTCCCTTCCCTTCATGTAATTCCTGTTTATTACACAACCTCTCCTTATTGACGTAGCATCTTTAGCTTATGCATCATTTATTGGTATCTGAACAGTTACTGGAAAGTGTTCCTGGGTAAGCTCTAGGGAGGCACAGTTGTCTCACTAATGGAGGAAAAGCCTAACTACTTCCTAAATCAATTAGCCCGAAAGGCCAGAAGACACGTCAGGCTGCTCTCCCCACGCTCACGTTCACACACCGCAGTGGTCTGTGCTGTGGTGGTGGCACAGTACCCACAGACACCCCCACTGCTCCCCGTGTGGTCCCAGCCACGCTGGCAGTCTGCTGAATGACATTTCCCACTCAGAAATGTATATCCTACACATACACTCATTCCATGCTCCCCTGCTGCTGCACGTGCGCTCCGAACTCACGGCTCAGCAGCTGCTGGTCCCCTGCCTGCTGCTGACCCACAGGGGACGTGTGCCTGTTCTCTAGCAGGCAGCCCAGCTCTCAGGCTCGAGCCATAAAATTCGTGTTGTTTGACTCTAGAAGCCCTCAGGGTAATGGTCACCTCGTGTGCACACGTATCTGTATAAAGCCTCTTTGTTCCTGCTCGATGCATGCAGGAAAAGGCTGCCTGCCTGCTGACAGACACCGCTGGCAGGGAAAGAAGAGGGGAATTCGGCAGAAGTCATTAGTGCTAATTGTTGGCATTCATCCTGGGGTGAGACAGGGGCGTTGGACTGCAGGGGAGCACACCTGACCGCAGGGCTGCCCCCAGCAAGCCAGGAGAGCCTCCAGCACGGAGCACAGGCAGGGCCAGCACAACACCTCCATGCTTCGGGAGGAAGTGGGGCAGGACATTTGTCCCCCGAGGCCCCTGCACCTCCTGGGAGGGGGAGAGAGAGCATGGGTGCTGTGGTGGAAGGGGTTCAGAAATGCCAACAGGCTGCAAATGAAGAATATGCTAGAGAGAAAATGGACTGGTGGGTGTTGTGAAGTACAAAGGAAGCTTTCAGAGCACGGCTGTGGAAAAGCAAGAGGAAGGGCTGAGCAGAGAAGCAGGTGGGATAGAAGGGGCCAAAATGAAGCCAAGACAAAATGCTCATCTAGGAAACATGAAGACAAGCAGGGATTACTGGCAGGAGCTGGACTGCCTGCACATGCTTTATCCAGGAGAGTGTCAACACTGTGACTCCAAAGCTGGAATACCTGGAAGCTGGTGCATGAAAGGAACAAAGAGGTGGTGGCACAAGAATTTCTTTGGTGGCACAAGAATTTGTTTGCTCTGGAGGAGGAACACTGCTTGGAAGGGAGGAAGGAAAGAAAAAAGTGCAGAGCAAGACTGGTCTGGTTTTGGAGCACATGTTTCTTCCATAGACTATGGCACATCCCCTGGCATCTCCCAGGCGCTTCATTTCAAACACACCCAGCAAATCCAGATGTAAATGCTTGGCAAGGAATAAGATGCTCTGGACGTGGTGCATGAGGTCCCGTGGCTGCACAGTGGTCCATGGCCATCTGCTGGAGCTCCTGGAGAAGTTCCTCTCCTTGCCACCTGTGACAGGAAGAAGATCCCCAAGCCTGCAGAGGTTGCTGCAGCCCAGGCTGAGGAGACCAGCAAACCCTACTTCCAGGGTTGTGCCACTGACTCTTGGCAGACATGAAAGGAAGCTGAATCACCGTATTATAATTTCAAGCTCCATTAAAGAAACATGGGGATAGCAGAGGAAAGGAGAGAGGGCAGGGAGGGATGAAGGGAAAATTGAACAGAGCAGAGTAGCACTTGAAGGGGAAAGAAGTGTTGCTCATAGGCTCAGAAGGGGGAATTGCAAACAGAGATGAGATTAAAAGGGAACCCTTGAGACTGTCTCTTTAAATACAGCAGGATTCACTTACTCCACGCTGAGCCAGGCTTGCTGAATGCTGGAGGCACGGTCCCACTGAGGTTTGCCAGCTGATGGAGCAGTGGAAATCTGTCTCTCCCAGTATACCACCAGGTTGCCCTCTTCCACCTATGTTATTTAGGAAGTCCCATTGCTAATAAATTTACTGCAGAGTGAGCCTAGTGGAGAAGCTTTTTACTTGACTGCCCATCTGCACTGAGCATGTTAAATGATCTTTTTATCCAGAGGCATACGGGCACGTCAGACTCGGTACCATGTGTCTGGGAGCGCAGTGTGGGGTATCTGGGTGCAGCCTTCTCTTGTGTGGAGAGTGTTCCCTTGCTGCTCCCAAAGGCAGGGAGGAAATCTACATGTGGAAGAGGGAAAAACAGAATCTGAAAGCATTGCCCATGGCAGATATTTTGGAAGATTACTTTCAGAGCCAGGGGACAGCTTTAGTGCAGAGGGGAGTCAGGTGTCCAACCCCTCTAGCTAGACCCCTGACAGCTTCATTCTTCTCGAGGGCAGCTGCAGAATGTTCACAGTGCAAATGTTGGTCTGACTGTAACTTGGGACCAGTCTGGAAAGTCTTTGCCTGGTTTGACCTCTTACCTGCTGTAGGCATAATTTCAGCAGGTTTTTTAATAGCTCACAGGGGTTGGCCAGGCACAGCGTTTGGGTGGGAGGCAGACCCCGAGTGCCTTGTTGCTGTAGTTGTCCCACAAAGGCTTCTTTTTGCTGCTCTGTACCCAGCTGAGGTCCTGTCCCCTGTGAGGAGTGGCAGTGCTGCTGACCAAATGAAGGGTGTAGTGGTGTAGAGAAACGATGAACTGAGTCACCTGAGCTGGTCCTGTCGATGTCCAAAGCACAGTGGTGTCCAGCCTGATGTCCTGGTCAGATGGAATGACAATCGTCCTGTGTGTAGTGACATTCATGTTGCCCCGAATCTCCTCGCCCCCTCGGCTGAGATTTCAGCTCTTATCCCCACATCCCACGCCTTGAATTTTTATGGCTTTGACAATTGGAAGAGGCTGAATTCCTTGGGACAGTAGCCGGTATCCATTTGCTCTGACAAATGCTAATGGGGCTAAATAAATAGCAAAAAGCGGTCATAATGTAACAGGGCGCTCATTACTGCATTTCTTAAGCTGTTGCCTGGTGCTGCTGTGTGCCATTAGGTGTTTGCTAAATTATGTCTTAGGAGCTCCTGGGTCTTGGGGGTGTTTGCTTTGCAGGAATGAGAACAACTGCCAAGCTCTCCTGGCTTCAGTTCTGTCCGTACAGCTCACGCAGAGGCTCGGGAGACGGGCAGCAGCCAACACGGATCGTGTTCCAGCCACGCTGTTCTCCTTCCCCACGGCCTTGCTGAGAGCTGAGCAGCCTGGGCAGGAGCTGGGGCTGACCTGCAGGAGGAGAGCTGCTCCTCACCAGCCATGCCCACCGCCTCCCTTCAGGGATGCCAGGGCACAGGGGGGCTGCAAACCAAACACAGGTGAGGCTCTTATTTGTGCTGGGGGTCCTGGTGGACTTTATGATGTGTCTCCTTCGTTTCTGGACTGCTTTTTGATCTTGTGGGTGGTGAGGGAATGGCCAGGATCCTCCATTAATCAGAAATAAAAGCAGTCCTGCTACGCCTCTAAGCCTTTCCAGTGTTCAGAAGTGGTAGCGTTCAGGCACTAGGAAAGACTAAAACCCACTGGGCTAGAGACTCCTTTGTATGCACAACAATGCCTTTCCAAGGGAGTTTAAGCACACACCTTGTTCCCAGCCGTGAGTCTCCAGCTAAATATTCCCCACACCCAGGACAACTGCATCCTCATCCTAACAGAGGCCCCAGGGCGCTATTGTAATGCAAATAATGATAAATAACAGCAATAATAAAACTCCACCAGCACTTGCACCAGCTCCCTAGCAATCCCAAGCCAGCCATAGCAAGCTCCATATCACCCAGGTTATGTAAAGGAGCGTGAGCAGTATGACTGGAGCTGTCAGGGAGGTGACCAATTAGCCCATGTAGCTGCCTCCCGCAGGCAGCAAATCTGCCTGTGGCATGTGGGCTGCCACTGAGGCCGGGATGTGTTCAGGCACAGGGCCCCTGCACTGGCTCCCAGGTGTGGGGTGATAGCTCAGCCCAGTGCTTGGGATTGTGTTCGAGTGGTTGTCCCCCACCACCACGGGGAGGGGAGTCTGGGGACAGCGTGGGGGTATTTTTTTGACAGCCAGCTCTCCATGAGCAATGTGAAGGGGGCTGCTGAGTGCAGCAAGGGCTGACAGCGGTGGCTGGAGGGTGTGGAAGAGCACGGGGCGGGTCTCCCTGGTGCTAATGTGGAGGCTGGAGTCAGCAGGCAGACTGGCACAGGAGCTGGGGGTGCAGTGACCCGTGCTGCACACCCAGGCTGTCCCTGGGCTTTGCACAAGCACTGCTGCCGTGCCTTGGGCTCTTTGTTGGGCTGGCTGCACCTGCAGAAGGAAGGGTAGTGCAGCAGCTGACTGAGGTTAGAGGTGCTGCAGGAGCCGCCTCCCAGGTATTCTCAGGAGTTCATGGCTGTCAGTGGAAGCATCCCTCTGGGATGCCTTTCCTTCCCTGGAGTCACAGACCCTGATCCTGTGCTCTTCAGGGCCAGTCCTTCACACTGAGCTGATGAGTGTACAGAGCTAAGTGTTTTTATTTGGTAGCGTTGTTTTATTCTACTTATCTCTGTTGCTTTTAGCAGTTACTCTGCCTTGGCTGTCAAGTATAAAGCAATAAGAAATCATGCTCTGGTGTCTGGGTGCTTCCCACAGGAGTTTCTCTCCTTGAGAGAAATGGTTAGATTAAGAGAGATTAGCATTCTAAAATTTTGCCCTTTGGCCACTGAAATCTACTGCTGCAGCTTTGGTCAGCCTTCTTCCACCTATCCAGCGGAGAGCAGCAGAAGGGAGCAGGTGGGCACAGACAATTATTAATAACCAGACTTCT
Organism: Ifrita kowaldi; assembly: GCA_013398055.1. Classification (NCBI taxonomy): domain Eukaryota; kingdom Metazoa; phylum Chordata; class Aves; order Passeriformes; family Cinclosomatidae; genus Ifrita; species Ifrita kowaldi. The sequence goes on along the minus strand of VZRS01003453.1, from coordinate 447,214 downwards.
CCTTCCTGCTTGCAGTTGGTTACAGCCCCGCTTAAAAGAGCATGCAAATGGGCAGCCTGGGACCCACGGAACCATTATCCTGCACTAGCTGTGGTGTAGTGTCAGGGAATGATAGGAATTGCTCAGGGAAGGAGCATATTGAGAGGGTGAAAGCGGGCTGATGTGTCCTCGGGCAAACCTTCCTGTCTCCCGGCAATAGCCAGTTCAAAGGCTTCCGCAGCGAATGGACGTGCCTGGACTCCCTGCTGGAACAGCTACACCCGGGCCCAGCTTCTGTGCATTTGTCCTGTGCCTTTGAGCCCATTTGTGTTTCAAAACTGGATTATTTCTGCGAGGTACTCAAAACCTGAGGTGTTTCTGCCACACGGTGCCCTCACAATACATGGGAGATGTAGGAGAGGACTGCAGGCAGAGAAGGAGCAGCACAAAAGGGCAAGGGGACTGTAGTGGTCACTAGGATACGTGGCAGCCTGGGCACAGTGGCAGCCTGGGGCTTGTGAAGTGTTCTGCAGTCCTCAGATGTGCCATAGTAGGGGTTTGGAGGAGAAGGGGGAGGCGGTGTTTCAGATGTTTGTGGGAAGTCTTCTCCAGTGTGAGGGACAACAAGGCACAACGCACCAGTGAGCGTGTCTGAAAATGCGACACGTGAGCTGTAGGAGTTGGCACTTCTCTGGTGAAAGAGATGAGACATAGGAGAAGAGGAGGTGTAGATTCCCTCTTATCTCAGATACCCAGGGGAGAGGTTTCTGGCAACTGTGTGGATGTAAGCGCTTATCCCCCCTGGAAAAGAATCATGTGCTTTGGGGAGTGGATAGGAGAGAACTAGAACATCAAATTGCTTCTCCTTCCACCAGCACCCAAACCCACACCCTGAGGCCTCCCAGCAAAGGTAAAAAGGCTTCCTCTGTATTTCGTTGTACACAATTGAATGGGACCCTTTATGTCTGAAATCAGGTTGAGGTGTGGAGCTCATTTAGATAAATCACAAAGGAGGCATCTCATTTGGAGCAACCACATGGCAGGGCTGAGGCACTGGAGCGGTGTGGTGGCAGGTCCAGGCTGGATGTCTGGGAAGGCAGGGAGAGGTGCGAGCTGCGTGCTCCTTCAGGGGTTCGGCTGACTCCCACTCCTGGTGGGGCTGCTCTGACTCAGCCCCTGCTGCTCAGGCACGGCTTCATTTGAGCTCTTCTCTTGCCCCCAGGCCGAGGATTTCAGTCCTGGGACCTGCCTATCGGTGCCATCAGGAGCCATAAAGTAGTGTGATGGGTAAAATATATCTCAGCCATCTTCCCATTTAAATGGGGAAAACACATGGAGACACAAAATCTCTCCACAGAGACCTGCTGTTACCAAGACTCTGGAAACAAGGTGCCTTTGCACTAACCAAGTGTAATCAAGATGGGGAGGGCTGGGTCTGTTAAAGGCACGGGGGAGAAGGCTTTGAAGTCTCCTCTTTGACTGTGTCTCATCCCTAAGGGCAGCCCCACTCACAGAGCTTGGCTCTAGCACGGGCTGAGGTGTAGCTGTGCCTTTGGGGTAAGGTGTGAGAAGACTATCAGCTATTGGGGTGGTTCAGTGTGGTAGCCCAGGGCTGTCTGGGCACCCACAGAGGAGCAGAGACCTTGGGGCTCTTCAGTCCCTATGGTCCCTCTTTCCTAACAGTATTATTTAATTCTTCCTAGGGGCTAAAGTCCCTCTGCTAAATAGGTCAGCCTTGCAAGGAATGCAAGCACTCAAAATACGCCTTTTATAACATCCTTCCCAGAATTTTTGTTCTCTTATTTGCCTTGGCCAAACAGTTCAGGCCCCAGATAGGTGCCACTCCGTTCCCACATCTTTGCATCACCCCCATCATCTGGTGAAACAGCATTTTTGGGTCCCACCAGACCAGCAAAACTTGTGGGTTCAGGTACAGCTTTGTGCCTGGAAATCTGTCAGCCCTGGTGAGGGTCCTGATGGGAGTTATGGAGGCTGTGGGATGCCCAGGAGAGCTCCTGTGCTCCCTGCCAAATGCAGAGAGGAGTGGGCAGCCTCGCAGTCATGGGGCTCCTGTCACACGCTGAAGCTAAAATGCCTGGAAGGATAACTTAGCTGTACCTTTTCTGTATCCTTTTTTTTTATTTTTCCCTTTGCCACACTTCAAATAATTTGATGTTGAATATTTAAGACTGTTTTGTTGTCTTCAGTTCACCTCATCTGACCTCACGATCTTCAGGGTAATGGCAGATGATGATGAGGAGGATAATACTCCGCTGCTTCACGGTGCCACTTCCCGAGACTCCGCGAGCCCTTCAGCAACGTTTTCTTGTTAAGGCCTGCAAGCTGTCTAAAGTAGGTTAATTTATTAGTCCTGCTCTGTGTATTGTGAGAAGCTGTGACCTGTTCAAGTGAGCTGGAAGGACTTGTGGGCTTGAACCCACAAGAGGGGCAGGAACGACCCTGCGTGCTCTCAGCACGCAGCATGGCTCACACAGCTCTGTGTCCCGAGGAAAGGCTCTTCCTGGAGCAGCTGGCCTGAAGGCATGCAGGAGGTGAGGCTAACTGGGGAGGAGGGAAGGTCCCCGAGGAGCTGAACAAAAAAGCTACACGTGTAACAGTAGATAACAAGCTCCCAGACTTTATCAACTGGAGATTTGTATCCACTGCTGCAAAAAGGATGGTGATGGAGCAGTAGTATATGGATTAGAGATGAGGATGGTAAGTGGGAGGCTGGGTGAGCCACCAGGGTTCATGTACTGGGGGGGCAAAGTCCTCCATTCCTAAAATTAATGAGGCCTTCTATTTGCCAGCCTGGTCACCCCTCCAGTGCAGCCCAAACTGTGTTGGCTACAAACCCTCGACGCCAAGAGCCCTATCTCTGCGTGGGGTGGAGAGGCAGGGATCAGGCAGGAGAGGATGCCCCTGGCTGCTGTCAGCCTGAAGGGAATGGCGAGGCTGTGGGAAGAGGGCAGGTCACTCATATTTCCTCTGGGTTGCTGGAGGCAAGAGATGCCGTGGATGGGAAGAGGAGCAAAATGGATCCTCTGACGGAGTGTGGAGCGCTCGGTTTCTGCCCCAGCTGCCTGGCAGTGATGCCTGTGCAGAGGCTGCTGGAGGGGATGGGGGGACTGCCAGCCATGTGGCTCTCTGGGGGGCTGTATACTTGTTTTTCTTCCCTGTGACATTACATAATGTGAGGTAGAAAATGTTTGCACGGTAGCTGTATCGGTCCTTGGGGCGAGGGGAGAAAGGAAGGAGGCGGCGGATAATTTGAGGCTCTTTATTAGACCAATAAATCATTTATAATGCACCAGCTTTCAGGCTGGGCTCTTATTGCTCATGTCAGCCACAGGATGCTACCTGGTGACTGAAGCAGGCAGAGCATGGGCTGGCTCCCCTAAATCAGAGGGGCAGAGCTGAGCTGCACGGGGCGGGCATGGCGAGGGCTCACCGTGCTGGGGCAGGGGGGAGAGGACAGCTTGTCCTTCACAAGCCCTGGGGACAAACTTGGCCTTGCATGAAGCAGCCAGAGTGAAGACAAAGCATCTAGAGCAAGTCATAACGGAGGGATCAAGTGGGCACCTGAGGGTGGATGGGTCACCTGCCCTCCCTGCATCACCTGCAAGCAGAGATAGCTGCAGATATAGGGGTGATACACCCCAGTGCCCCTGAGCCTTGGCTGGTGGCGAGCAGAGGGCAAGACAGGTATTACTGGTGGCATTCCATCACAAAAGGGCATCCTGTGCCTCTTATCTTTGTGTTTTGGTGGAGCTTAGTGGAGCTTGAGGCTTGTCAGGCAAATACCTCTTGGATTTCTTGTGTGCTCTGGGTGCCAGCGAGGTTGCTGAGGAGGAATGTCACCCACCTGGGGAGAGTTGTGCTCACCTAGGCACAAGCCTAAGTTTGTGGTTTGCCACATTTCACAGCTGTGTCTTGTTCAGGTTGAAATCATCAAGTCCTGCAAAACTACACCTTACAATAGCCTGCCTGCGTTCCCAAGTGCTTCAGACTGCATCAGTTGGCCTAATGTTTTGACAAATTATATCCATATTGATTTCCCTCTTCCTCCTCCTTTCCTCCTCTCCCTCCTTCCACAGCAAAGAAACCACTTTTGATAACTGATCTCTGGAGCTAGGCAAACACAGCAGAGCAGACAGATAAACTCTCCTTTCAGGTGAGTTCACAGCAGGGTGGGCTCCCAGGTCATCTGAACATCCTCTCCTGTTAAGCAACCAAATGCTTTAGAAAGAGGGGCCACTGAATTGGCAGAGCATGTGCTCCTGCTGGTGTGCTGGGATTCAAACCCCCCCAGAAAATGCTGAGCAGCTTCAAAGAAACCTAAAGGGTTTCCTAATGGGGAGCAGTAAATGTAAAAAATCCTAATAAATACCATTCCCTCTTATGAAATACACGTTTGGGGTGGGGCACACCTGTTTCTGTGGGATCTGATTTAACTGTAAGCTCTTTAATATGTTCTTTGTGTCCTCGTGGACAGTCTGATGGAAGCAGCAGCTAAAAGCAAATCACAGGGTGAGAAGGTGAGTCTTGCTGGTGAGAATTAGCAGTGTCAGGAGGGAAATATCACACACCTCAGCGACTGAATTATGCATTATGCTGCAAAATCCCCGATGTCAATACGCAAATGCTATTCCTGTTGTTTTGCCTGTGATGATTGGCAGCAAAGGAATTCAAATCACATCCACACAGCAATTGTCCTTCTGTAACTAAGTCTCTGCTATTCAGGAGGGTGTGCTTGTGCAGGCAAAATCTATGCAGCAGAGTGGGTGCCTCAGGAAGAGGTTTGAAAAAGGGTGGTGAAAACATTTTCATGCATTTAACAATACAAAGGTTGTCAGGTTAGCGTGTACTGGATGTGGCACCTTCTCTTTTTCTCTCACGGGCAATAAACTCTAGGTATTACCTCAGACCTTGGGAGGAATAGGAGAAGTCCATACCCAGGCATTGAAGGTGATCTCAGGCTTGTGCCTCCACGGAAGGACTTTTCTCTCACCAAACAGGGTAGGAGGATGGGAAGCAGAGCCAACTGAGATGTCATCCCCAATAAAAGCAGTAGTGGGGTCATCAGTGTCCCTTCTCCGTGTGGCTGGACTAAAAGCATTGTGAAATTACGTGTAACAAATGGTAGGAAAATGATTATTTTAATGAACATGAGATTGTTAAAATTCCCTGCTATTAGATCTTGCTAGTGTGTTTGAAGAAGAGCAGATAACAAAGCTAGAAAACAGAATTTTATTTGCTTTTATTTGCTGCTTAAGTTGCTTTTGCCCCTGCTACCAGAAGGCATGAATCAATTACTAATTGCATTCCTAGTTTGAGGTGCTGTGAGCATTCACATGTTTAATCTGTCCCAGGTGCTTTTAGAAACAATTGCACTAAGGTGAGGATGTGAGTTGCACAGAATTTTCTTGCTCCTGTTAACATCTTACCTTTCACAGAATAAGGCTGTGTGAAAATCTGTGGGCTATTTTTTTCTGCTTGGCGACAAAATGAAAAATTTGGAATGAAGAAAAACGGATATCTGAGTTTTAAAATAACATTTTGTTTGCATTCTTTGGATGACTCTCTCTTTCAGAACATAACTTCATCTTGAACCACCACTTCAAGATGTTCAGGAAACAACTAAACAAATCCGAAAATATTTTACCAATAACCTGCTGGATTAGAATAGTTGCTGCAAAAGGGAATTTTATTGCCTCCCCCACCCTCTCCAAGTGGAATAACCCATCTGCCTGAGGAATGTAGCCCTTCCCAGGTTATGAGCTCCTTGGAGGACTGTGTGTTAGAAAAGAAAACATGGGTTTGATTAGATGGAGAGTGAGACCTCAGTCCCCTGTGGCACAACCACTGCCCTCCTCCCTGGCTCCAGGAGGGGACAGGGAGGCAGGGGCTTAGCAGGGAGCTGGGAGAAAAGGTGTCAGGCTTTCTGTCTGGGGCTGGTGGGCCTGCCTGCTGTCATCCCCATGGGGCTGGCAGGACCCTCTGTCACTCAGATCCGCCGCGGTGTCAGCCCTGCTCTCTATGGGGCTGCTGGGAGTGGGCGTGAGCTGGCCCCTGGTGGGGGTCTGGGGTGTAGGCGGGAGAGGGGGAAAAGTGAGAGAAAGGAAGACTGTAGGTCTGAAGATTAAACCAAATTGAAAGGACAGGGAGAGTGGAAAAGGGATCTGGAAGTGCTGGAGGAGCCAAGCTAACAGAGGGCAGGAGAGGCTGCATGCCTTCTAGGAGAGATTGGATACCTTTAGCACTGTCACACAGACAACTTAAAATGAGCCTTCTGTTGGGCAGAAAGAGTTAAAACAATTTTGAGCCTTGCAAGATTCACAGTCTCAAACTGTAACTGGTGAAGACTGGCAGCTGAGGATTATAAAGATAAGAGCAGGGGTAACACACAAGAAGGAGCTGGTGGAGGATCAGACCACAGAGTACGAATGACGACTTCTCACAGGGAAAAAAGTGGGCTGTAATCCCTGGTCCAAGGAGCATGGAAATCATCCCAACACCTTTGCTCGGGCAGAGATCATCATCAGTCTCCTTTCCCCTGAAGCTGTGAGTGCCAGCTTTTGGGGTGATGCTGGAGATGGGAGAAGCTCCTTGGTGCCTGCCCTTGCAGGGTTCAGCAGGTCATTGTGGGCACTGCATGGTGTGGGCACTGCCCAGCGCGGGCACTGCCCGCAGTGCCAGCAGCTGCGACCCGGCAGCCTCCCCCGTGCCCACGTGCTCCTCAGCTGCTCCAGGTCAGAGCTGTCTCCTCTCATTTCAGCTACTTCACTGCACATCAGGCACGCTGAGGAGCCAGGAAAAGATGGGGTAACCCACGTTCACCTACTGGTTTCCCACCTCGAGTGCTTTCACCCATCCTCAGCCGTCACTGCTTCTGCAAACGCTCTGCCAAGTCCCTGTCACCTGGCTGTCCTGGAGCTACCTGAGGGGTCCTGCTGGCCAGCAGGTCCTCCAGGTGGGCAGTGATGAGCTGAGGGCATGCTTCAGTTCTGTGTTGTAAGCAGGAGCCCCAGACATGGTTGTTCCCGGGCAAGGAGACCATGCTGGTTTCTTCCAAAAGTGCTGGTGCTGCAGGTGTGCCTCTGTATCCTTATTTCTGGAACTGTACCCTTTTGCAAGGCAGTTTTTGACTCTGGCAGCAATCTGACCTCTCTGTAAAGACTTTGTGCAAGGAGTCCTGTGGCTTAGCTAGACCTGCGAAAATGATGGATTACGTTCATCCTGTCTATTTCAGGATCTGATTTCTGCTGTTAAAAGCTAAGGGAGGAGTGGACATTCACATGGCTCAGCAAGAGACTCATCAGGCTTTTCTCACAGTCTGGACTGACTTTCCTGCACCTTTCAGACACAACATCAAAGACTCCATTATGGAAAGCTTGGAAGATGGCTCTCAGCAGAGGCAAAATCTGCAGGTCTCCCACAGTTGCAGTAAGGTGGAATTGCTTGGCATTTCCCCAGGATCTGATAAGGTTGTGACTTTGATAGCACCTGCAAAGTAAAGGCAAGCCAGAGTCAGGCCTGTGCTCACAGGCAGAGGAAGAAACAAGCAGAGCTGGGGTTTAGGCAGTTCAAGGATGGAGAAGGGATGAGTGGAATAAGCTGCCCTCTGCTGCAGGCTGACGTGCTCACACAGACTATTCCATCCCCAAACTGCTGGGTGCTTTGCCCCCTTGTTTTCTCACCAGGAGAGACAAACCCAAAGGGAGTGAGACTTGCAAAATATGGGCTGCTGTTAACAGCGGAGACTTGTGGGATCTACTGAGTCTGGGCAAGGAAGAGGGCAGGCACTCTGGAATGAAGGTGCCTCATCGCTACATCATTCACCAGGAACAGCATGGGGTTTGTGCTCCAGCCCTGGAGCTTTCAAGCAAGCTTAGGGCAGCAGGCATTTACCTCTCTGTTGTCTACTAGGTCCTACTGCAGAGAGAGTATGTCAAAATCAGGGAGCAGTCCCAAGGATTTCCAACTCCATTGCTTCTTAACAGGAGCACTATCACTCCAGTGACATTGCATCCAGAAATGTGTGTAACGTGGGGGAGTCAGGGTCGTGGTAAATGCTGGAAAGGGCAATGTGGATGCATTTCGGAAAAGCTGGAAAGACCAGAACTGTGGACATAGCTGGGATGCTTTGATCCAGGCCCTTAGTGGAACAGCCCTTGGGGACCATCACATGAAATAGCCCAGAAAAAAGATGCCTATCGGGAGTCTTTTCTAGCAGTCCCTTTATGGAAAGGCCAAAACCATAAAATACTTCTCGGTGACTGTGATCTTGCAGCAAGGATTTGCTCTACACCACTTCCCTTTTGCAATGTGCTTTTTTTGTCTCCACAAAAGGCTTCCTTGGCAAAAGGAAACTGCCAGCTGGCCAGATCTGGCCAAGGGGCTAACAAAAGTACTCAGCTCTACATAGTTAACGCCAGCAAAATTGTCTATTCAAAGAAAAGTCATAGTTTTGACTCTGGTTTTTTTCATCAGGGTTTATTACTCCAGGACCACTGCCAATATAATTTATTTTTTTAGCTAAAAAAAAAAAAAAAAAAAAAAAACGTTGGAATGTAAGCACAACACAT
>VZRS01003453.1:390300-438546 GCA_013398055.1 Ifrita kowaldi | reverse complement strand
GCAAAATAATTTTTTTTTTTAAGAAAAAAAAAAAAAAAAAAAAAAAATCCTGGCATGTTGAGGCCATACACTTTGAAAGCATCCCTCATCCTGGCTGATAGCACTGCTGATTCCCATCCATGCTCTTTTTGATCCAAGTGGTCAATGACTTTGCAATGCCACTTTCTTTCTTTCATCCCAGAAGTGGAGAGAAATGGTGACTAACCCCATTTCATTGAATTCTTATTTTTAAATGTTAAAAACAATTTAACTCCTGATGGTTACAATAACATCCCTGCCTCTCTTCCTCCTTCCCTTTTTAAACCACCTCAAAACCTTGGGGATGGAACTGGCTGACAGGATTCCTCTAATTATCCTCGCTCCCAACACTCATCTCTTCCATGGTGCCTTCAAGGGACACCACTGTGAAAGGTTCTATACACACACGAGCTCTACATCCAAACCGAAGCAGAGAACAAAAACAAAACGTCAGCAAAGCCACCCTTAAAGAAATTAATAACAAATACAAGCAGGCACATTCCATCCGCCCCATTAGTCAGTAGTGCTCGGATACCATGGTGATGAGCTTCCCTATAAATATTTCCACAGCAGCAAAACTGCCTTAAAGGGGCCACACAGCCTCCCCCATGCACACGCAGAGCCCTTCTCCAGAGGCATCGCTGTCCTCTCCAGACTGCGTGGCTGGCACCTGAGCCGTGTGCCTGAGGAGGAAGCCAGCACCATCTGCTTTTCTTTTTCCTGTCGCAGGCACCGGGAGCTGCACAGCCCTGGCGTCAGGCCCGTCGCTGCAATTCAACCCCAACACACTGCTGGGGGCGAGGGTGGTCTCCACTTTGCTGTTGAGCAGCTTCTCAAAGCCAAGGAGGCAGATAAGGCATCCTTATCTGCACATCCTCAGCATCTCCCAACCTGAGCCCTCGCCCAGCACAGCCACAGACAGCGGCTCGAAGCGTGGAGCCAGACGTGTGCTTGTTTATCCTCCCAAAGGCAAATGTTTGTGGGGCAGAACAATGCCTGATCAGGTTGTTGGGCATCTGGGAGCTCCTGTTCACAGATCCTCCAGAACAAAAAAGAGCCAGGCAAGAGGGGCAGGGAGGGGAGGGGAAAGAAACACATGCTCAGATGTTTAGGTTGCTGCAGCCAGCTTCTGCCCACGCTGCAGGAGAGCTTTGAGCTTCTTGCCCTTGATGTAACCACCACCAGAAGTTTGTTTTCACAAAACCTCCTTGTATTGAAAGCTACAACTCACACCTCACTACCTCATCTGAGGAGAAATGAGTAACCCTGTTATTAAGCTGTGGGCAGCATCACCTGGAGGGAGATTCTTCACACACCTGCTGCTCTTCAGAAATAGATGGGAAACTTTGTGCTGCAAAATAATTTTCAAAGGACAGCAGCTCCAGTGGAATATGAGGCATAAAAACAGAGAGAAATGATCGTGTGAAGAAAAGCTGACCTAGCCTTGATGCAGAAGACCCAGTGCATGTTGGCTCTTAGTGCCTGTATAAACAAGGTAGAAACCACTTGGAGCTGCTGACTTACACGTGATCCCAGCAGAAAGACTAAGAGAAGGAAGAAAAAAGAAAAGAAATGTCTTTCCTATAACTTAATGAATCCCTTGCAGCAATGGGAAGGGGTGGGAACATAAGTTGATTTGGCTTGTGCCCTCCTTGGTCCCCCTCCCACAGCAGCTGTAACCAGTCACAAGGTAGGATTGAGCAGGGCAAGGTAAAGGTTGTGTATAAATGCCTTGCTGGGGTTGCTGGTGTGGTCCTGCAAGAGCACTTGGGGGTGAGCACTGAACTCTTTTGGTAAAAACATGGCATTAACTGGTTGGACTGGCTGCAGAGTGGGAGGAGATGAAGAGACCTACAGTCCTAGCCAAGAAACTGCTGCTCACTCGCTCCATTGCTGCGGGCAAGTCTTCTCTCTCCCCTCTTTTCTTCCCCACTGCACCTTGCACTCTTCCTGGCTTTCTAGCCTGATGTTTGTACAGTAGTTCCCAAGCACATCCTGGATGTGTTTTGTTTCCCTTAACTGCACTTTTTAAATGATACCTGGAGGTCCTCAGTAAATGGTGACTGAGTGTGGAAGCAGTATGGAAACACAGTGCCTGCCAGCCCCCAGGTGCTGGGATATGTTGTTGAGTTGCTTGTCTGCCCTATTTACACGGAGACTAATCAGCTCTCCATGGAATTTCTGTTTTGATCCTTTGGCCTGTCTCAAGGGAAACACAACACTAACTGACAAAATATGTATATTTTGGCTTTCAAAAACTATTACACTTTGCAAATGTCACCCAGACATTGAGGTTTGTGGTTGCCAAGGAAACATCATGGGAGATAACCTGATCGCAGCTGTGAACTGCATCCTTTCCTCTCCTGGTGTGAAACCCGCACTTCCAGAAATGCCTGCTCTTGTCTTGGGGTATTTCATCTTTAGAAAGCAGAGACTTGAAAAATAAGGTTATTTGCAGTCCAGAAGGTATTTCCTTCTGAAATGGAGCTATCTGGAGAGCTGGCTCCTTGGGCTCAAAGCACGTATGGGGCAATGGATCAGCAGCAGAAGGTTTGTTGTGCTCTGATGGTATCAGTGTCTGGTGGAACAGCCACAACCCTGTTCAGGTGATGTGCCACAGAGTCAGTGGAGGGGTTGCACAGTGTCAGCCTGGGGTTTGAAAAACTCAGCCTCCCTGGAGCTATCAGCTGAGAGAATCGCAGGCTGGAGTCAGTGCTGGAGCTCCAGGTAAGATAGATGGAGGCTCCTGTCTGTGACCTGGCATAAAAGGGGTTGTCCCAGATGCTGGCAGGGATAGAGTGCCTCTTGCAATGAGGGAACCTCAAGCTGTTGTTCTCATCAGAAACGTTCCTGTTGTCCCCTGATATATTATGTTGTGGGATGTCAGGGAGTCTACTCCGATTTTCCCTCTGTGCCAGGCAGGGCCAAGCCAGTCGGGAAGGCAAAACCACATCCTGCCTTGTAAGTGATAACAGCCCCAAGCATCTCTGCCTGTTCCTCCATCCCCTGAAGAGGTGCAGCACCCCTGGACACAGATGGTGGTGAGCTCTGGGTTGGGGCTGGGGGGCACAGAGGCCATGGGTGTGCCACGTGTGCCGGCAGCAGCTCTGGTGAGGGAGAAGGGGGGACGGGCACGTGGCCCCAGGGAAGCCTGATGTGTGCCTTCCCTTCCTGGTGTGGCAGAATGGCACTTTAAAGACGTGAGATGCAGCTCTTTTTCCTGACACTCAAAGAGCCAGTTGACAAGCTGCTGTCAGGGAAATGTTGTCTAACTCCCTTTCCCCCAATAATTTCCCTGGTAAAACTGCAGTGCGGTGGAATCAAATGGTGACAGAAACCAGTGGGGGAATAGCTGTGTTTTCTTTCTTTCTTTCTACTTTTTTTTTTTTTTTCCTAGTGTGCATCTGTATTGGGAGCCATGTGCACATCGGTAAATCTCGCCGGTTCAAAGAAATGTTTTTAGTGTTCAAATTCAAACTTTAGTTCTACCCCCTCTGCTAAAGAAACAACAAAGCCTTGAAGATGCTCCCAGCTTGCATGGGATTAAAAAGACATCGTGGCTGAAGTGGAAAATAGCATCTCATGTTTTTTCCTTGGGTTACATGTGCAGAAAGCCCCTCTGCTGCTTTTTTAGCTGGTGGTGTGAAAAGTCCTCTCTGATGAGGAAAGGTAAACTGCAGGTGGAGAGGGGAGAAGAGGGCTCTGGTTATAAAACCACCTCCCAGGCAGACAGCTCGTGCCCTGGGTCATGCCAAAATACCTGTGAGCAAACCCGGGGGGGGGACTGACAGTGCTGGAGAGCTGCTGTGTGCTTGGGCACGAGAGTGAAGCCTGGCCCTCGATGGGGTAATTACCACTGACACCTCCTGTTTGCCCCGGGCATTTTCCTTAGGTGGTTGGCTGTGGTTCATTGGTGGTTCCTCTCCTCGCTCCCATAAACAGGAGAGGATTTCCTGGGAGCACAGGGTGAGGGAAGGAGCAAGAAGGCTGCAGCTTCCCACCGTCTTTGTGCAGTGCAGCTGGTGCTTCTCATCACCTGCTGCTGGATTCGACGTGTGGCTGCAGGGCTCCTGCTGTCATGCACTGTCTTTCCTCTCTAAGGGAAGTCTCCATGATTTGATTTAGTTAGAAATTTTTACTCTAAGAGCCCATCTTTGCCGTTCTAATTCTTGTCAGGCTTCAATAAGGATTTTTAGAAGCGTCTTTCCCTACTTTTCAGTCTTTAGTCTAAGCTCAGCCTGCTCGTGTCCCTCAGAGCTGTAACCGTGATGGGCTGGTCAGTCCTCTCTTAGTATTCAAAACAGGGTGTTTTACTCTTAGGACGGATTTAATTTGTTTTAAGGCAAATCCTTGGGGTTTCATTTTGCTTTCCAAAGTGTAACAGCTGCTTGGGCTGCATTTGCTCCAGAGCTGAAAACCCTGCAAGTGTTTGTCCATGAGTTCTGTCTTGGGTCATTAGGATTAATCTAAGCAATTGCCTCACCCTTTGCTTCAAAGGGCTTAGGCCCATATCACTCCGTGATGAATTTGGCCCCAGAATTTAAGTATCTACTTCTTTTGTACTTCCCATACTCAAAAAACCCTAAAACCTAAAAAACCTTTGGTCAAAGGGCACCATAGTTTCTGCACAGAGCAAATAAGGCAGAGGGATGCGAAATTCATGAAATGCTGATTTTTTCCCTTTTTTTATTTTTGTTGTTTTAAATAAGCTACATCAAATTCCTTATCACTCAGTCTTTAGGAACTGCCTCAGCACGGTGGAAGAATTGATTGCATAAATGCCAGCTGTAACTCTCTTATTTTTGGTAACAAGGCATTACTAGAGGCAGAAAGGCAGATTAATTCAGTGCCACGCTCCAATGAGACCACTGTCCTTTTGTCTGGGACTGGCTTCGAAACCCTCTGCTACCTGGTTTTTGCTTTCAGCCGTGTATGTGGGGACTGTGGTAGTGGTTCAAAACACACATCTGTTATTGCAGCAAGAAGTCTTGAAGGGTGTGCACATATAGGTTAATTGTCAAGGGAAACCGACTTCAAGTACCATCAGGCTGTTTTCAAATGTAATCGTGACATCTAAGAGGATGATCTTTGAGAGATCAGAGAGTGGAAATTATTCTCTTGCTTTGCACATCTGAGTGCAGTTTGGCTACAGTCAAATTAGCTGTTTCAGCCTACACTGTCAGTTTGCTCTTATCTCCCTTTCCTCTTGTTGTATTATTAATAATAATGAAAAAAAGTTAAAGACGGCAGTAAAGACCTATCTGCGTGGGGCAGGGCTGGAGCCAGCGCCCGCCTCTGAGTCATTGAGGATGGTGACCGGCGTTTGAGTGCCCCTCAAAGGGACGTGGCGGCCCCGGGGATGGCAGGAAGCTCTTTGCCACGCTGCCTGCGGATGTTTGAAAGGCAGGACTGCTGGATTTGAGCTCTCTCGTTCGCTTCATCTTCCCTCCCTCTCTCCCCTTGCACAGCTGCATTTAGTAATGAAGCTGGCAGCATTAGAAAGTCACTAGAAGTAACCCAGCTGCCTCCGCGGGTTCACGGGGAGAAGGACTTTGTGGCTGCTCTCAGTCAGTCCATTAATTGCACATAATAAGGCATTTAGTGACAGAAGGATGGTTGATGAGCCTTAGCTGAAATAACAAGGGCCTGCCAAGAGCTGTGTTTCTTTGTCAGGGAGGGTTGTGGAGGGTCCTAGCGCTGAAGTGCGGAGCCGGAGTCGTGCAGGGATAAGAGCAGTGGGAATCTGCTGCTCCCTGATCTGGAGGGCACACAGCTGGCCCAGCACTGAGCAGGGAAGCACATCCATGCTGAAGGACTAGCGGGGCTGATCCACTCTGGAGACAACAGGTCCCTGTGTCTCCAACAGTGTCTGCCTGGTGAGAGCCATGGGGAGCTGCCCCATTGCCAGAGGGGCACCTGGTGGCTGCTGGCTGCACCACCAAGCATGTGATGAGAGATGAGCTGTTCAAAAATGGCTGGATGTGGGACCTCCATCCCTGTGAGAATGAGCAGGGCAGGTTGTATGGAAAACCAGTGTGGACTGGGAAACTCGGGCTCTCCAGTTACCAAGATGGTTTTCCTCTTGGTTTTGATGGGAAAATGAGTAATGGGTTGAGGTGGGTGCTGGCCCCAGCTGTCTGACAGATTCTTTGTGGGCTGCCATGGGCCCAGAGAAGAGGAGAACAATGACATGGCGAGGGGATGCACTGGCAGCTGTCTCTGCAGGGAGGGGTGGCCATATGATGCAGACAGGTTTGTGTGGGGCAGCTCACTCCCTCATTAATAAAGCAGCTGTTCCCACAGCACCAAGCATTTCGCCAGCATCAGCCCCTGGTGCTGTGGGGCTCCCTACACCTCATTCCCGGCTCAGCTCTGTGGGGAAGCAGGTCCAAAAGCTGTCACATCAGAGCCATGCAGCTCCTGTCCATCTTGTTAGGGAGACAGATAGTGACAGCATCCATGCTGGGAGAGCCCGGCCTGTGGAGGTAACGAGGAGCCCAGGGTGATCCCCCACAGCTGGAGAGCAGGCTGTGCATGTCTGTGCACACAGGCTGCTGCCGCAGTGCCTGGCTGGCCCACAGTGAGGGAAGGGGTGTATCTCCCCAAAATAGCCAGCCACACTTGCAGTGGGCACGTGTAGGCAGTCCCTGGAGCCCACAGCTGGAGCATCTGCCTCAGCTGTGCTCTGTGCAGCCGTCCAGCTGGTTGGCACATCCCTCACCTGGGAGAAGGGCTGTGCTAGCCGTTGGCAGGAGGTGTTCCTTTGTCTGAACGAGCACTTGGGAATGTCAACATCTCTCCAGGCTACTTCCCTGTTCTCCTTACCTGTTTATTTTAATGTCTCAGCCCCGTGCAGCACGACTTCTTCTAGAGGGTCTGGATGTTTCACAAAGGGATGTAAATGGTACCCCTGCATGGAGAAACAGAGGTACAGCACAAATGGTTGGTTCGAGCACAGGTTTTCCAGCCCTGAGCTCTCACTCCATCATGCAAGGTCCAGAAGGAGCAGGAGGCAGCTCTGGCACAGAAACCTGCTTGCCTCCAGGAGGGCAGGCAGCTGCACAGCAGTGTGAAGGAAGAGAGGGAACAATAGTTTTCCGGGTCGGATTATGGAGGTGAATTTTGGCTCGTGTGAAAAGTCTTAGGAAACGTGGAGAATTGGCAGCTCTGCTGGCTGTGAGACCTCTGTGGATCTTTCATGCACCCTTCACCATGCTTCAAAGGGGATATTACCTGTCCCTCTGCTCAGATGGGAGCACTCTGGGTGGACTGGGGGAGCTGTCCCACGAGCTGAGTGATGCCATCCACTCTGAGCAGTGGGTGTTAACGCTTCTTTACTATTTTTAATTAACACCCTGTCATGACTTGGCAACATTCTCACCTGCCCTGTGCCTCAGGACGTCTGGACAAGGTCTGGCTACCTTCCTCCCTAGGGCATTGCTGACAGCAAGCCCAGGGCTTGGAGGCAGGCAGCTCCTTGGTGACACAATGTCAAAGCACACGGTTAAACAGCTGCTCCTGCCTGCGCTTTCTCCAGTGCTGTCCTTGTCCTCTCCTGTGTCCTTCCAAGGAGAGAGGTGAGGACCTGGCACAGCTGGCCTGTCCCACTGCTGGCAGCAAGCCTTGTGCTGATGTTTTGGGCAGTCCTGCTTTGGTGGTGTGCCTTATTTGTTGTACAGCTGAAGCGGAGAGGACATGGGCTGATGTCAGATCCTAATCACCTGCCCACAGCTTCTATTCTTTGCTCTGCTTCTCTCCATCTGGGAGGAGAGCTGGAAAGCTCTCCCTCCTCTCTTTCTCTCTCCCTAAAGGCTCCAGCCTCCTTCTTCTACTCACCTAGTCTAGACAGCCTTGCTTTTACAGAGTTTTTGAGCTTTTGCCTTGAGCTTTTCAAAACCTGGAGACCTGAGGCGTACACTGTTCGTAAGAGTGTGAAACTCTGTGGCCAGAACTCACGACTTTTGTTTGCTTTTCAACAGGGAAACATGTCTGCAAATCCTCACATCAGAAGTCCTGGGTAGATCATAACAGATCTTTGGTAGGATGCAGGGAAGTGGAATGTGTTAATTCACAGAAAATTGCAACTTCAGCTGGCAAATTATTTTGATTTCTTCCAAAACAAAGTGTTACAGTTAGCACGGAGGGCTTTTTTTTTTTTTTAAGTTTGGGTGAAAGAGGGAGATTTGTCACACTTGTTCAGGTTAAATGTGGAGGGAAAGGTCCTGATCCTGCTTCCAAAAGGGGGAAAAAAAAAAGAAGCACCAGGGCTGGCTTCTCCTGTTGTCTCACTTGACCTCATCGACAACCTGCCTCATCCAGACGCAGCATGTGTGGAGAGACAAGTTATGTTGCAGGCATGTGGTTGGAGGCTTTGGCTCAGGAGGCAGCAACCCAGGTGAGTTCCTGGGCATGTACTGCCCTCCTGGCTTTCCCACCTCTGCTGAGCAGAGAAAGAACTCCCCCAAACACAGCAGTGGCTGAGTGAAGCTCTTGATCTCCAAGCTTTGACCACACACCTCCTGAAAGGGAGAGCAGGCACGACTCTGAGTCACAACCACGCGTGGATTGTGAAAAGAACAAAGCAGCATCCTGCCTCGGAAATCCTTCCAAAAGGGCTCTGCCATTCCTGCCCCCAACACCAGAGACTGCTGAGCTTGGCTGCCTCTGGGCATGCACAAGCAACCTCCTGGCTCTCCCCCAGCTCCTGCATGCCCAGGAGACAGGGATGAGAGCAGTGCTGCCAGGCTGCCACAGCTGTGCGCAGCATCCTTGACCCCGGTGTGCTGGGGCAGCGTGCTCTGCTGTGCTGCTCTGTGCTGCTCTAAAGTCTGTTCTGGGCAGGCTTCCCTTTTTCAGCTCAGTTCACACTCTGGAAATTCAGATCCTGGTGGCTGTGCCTGGAGCTGAGAGGTTCTTGGTGGTAGGCCCTCGCTGTAGGACAGGTCCATTATAGAGAGCTAGCTCGTGGGCAGGGATCGCTGGAGCGAACAGCTCCAGGAAACAGCCTTAATTCAATAAGCAGCTCTTACCTCCCAATCAATGCCAGACCTCTGCCCCCTCCCAGCCCTGTTGCTGGAAGTGCCATTATTCTGGCAGAAGGCAGCACTGACTCTCTGATAGCTCTGGTTTCAGCCAAGGGGCACAGAGGAGCCAGTGAGCCTCTGGGCTTGTGGTGTCCACACAGTGCTGGTGGCACTGAGCTGCTCCTCTGGGCAGGTCTGGGGGTGCCTCCATTAACACACCAGAGTCAGACACTGCTGACTGAGGCCTTCCTCTCAGCTGCTTATTGTACTGCCAGACCCCAAGCATTGCAGCTGAATATTTCAATGCCAAGTGTCTGCCCCAGGCTGATTTATCTTTTTTCCTTTAAACAGAAGCTTCAGCAATAATTGGATCTGTTGTTTCTCAGAGCGAGACTAAGGAAAAATATGTTCATAAGAAGTCTTGCTATGCTGGATAAATGCAACTCCTCTGGCCTCAGTGGACACCTGCAGTCTGCACTCTGCTTCCCACACGGATTCATGAAGTGATGCCCAGCTGGCCACCTCTGCTCCATGTGCTGTTCCTCATGTTCTGGATACTGGGGTTTCCTTTGGAGGGGTACAGAGCTGTGTGAGAACACCAGGGCAACAAAACTCATTACCTCTGCATTTTGTACTACCAGGACCAGTGGGTATCTCTGTGTCTTAGTCTCACCCCTCTTTCCCTCTGCTCCACAGGGCTGCAGTGAAAAATCAGCTCATTTTAACACGTGGCATGAACCCTGGTGCTGTAAGCATGACCTCAGGAGAAGAGCCTGGGAAGGGAGCTGTCACTGGGGAGACTGCCGGGCAGCACACAGACAGCAAGGGATACAGCCTCCCTCTGAAGAGCAAGGCTAAACCCATGCAAGATCATACCTGTCCTTGTCAGGCAGTCCCATCCAGCCCAGCACTAAGTCAGGTAGGAAACCAGCAGGGAAAATTTGCTAAAGAACCTGAGTCTCTTTTTTCCTACCTCCAGTTTCAGCTGTTATTCTTGTAGTGAGTGAGAGGAATTCAAGCTATTCGTTCCTGGCTGTCAGACCTTAGCTTCTGGGCTGTTGCCTCTTATTTGTTTTTAGTTGCCTGGCTCCTCACAGTGATCTATTTCTTCCTGTGTATTTCAGTATTCCACCCTATGGGCAATGATTTCCCCTTTGTCACCAAAATATTACATTAGCATTCATCTGGTTTTTCTGTGCTGAGTTTGTTTAAAAAACCAAGAAACAAGAAAACCAGAAGACTGAAAGGAGTTTCATCCTGTCCTCCTTTCAATGCTGCCTGCTACCAGCTCCTTTCTAGTCAGGTTGCTACTCATCTTCCAGTGCTTCCACTAATCCTCAGCTTTGCTGGCTTAACTGTTAATTTTCCACTAGCAGGCATTTTCTGTGGAGTCCAGACAGATGAGATCTGCTGCCATGCCTTTGTCTGGGGATGTATTTCACCAAAGCAGTGCCATCTGTGTAAGAACATGGCTTACCTGTTGTAAAACCCACCTTGCCTCTGAATTTTATTTACCTTTGCCTTCCATCTAGGCCTTCCCTTCTCAGGAGGTATGGAAGGCTTATGTCCTGCCTGTGTGCTCACATCTGTGTATCCATCACATGCTGTTCTTCAGTCTTCTTGTCCCACATTTCTTCTTCCTCCCCTGCTTGCTAGATCCTTTAGAAACCCCTGCTACCAGCCCTTTGTTTTACTCTGGTATCTCCCTCTGAGCTTGGATTTGGAGTTTGTCTCACTGCCTCCTTCACCCAGTTAAAGCACATCAATCTTTTGCTGGGAATGTCCATATCCAAGTCCTCCTCCCTATCAACCTTTGTACCTTTCCTCTTTCATTCCTGATCCTCCTCTTCACTGAGAACTCGACCTGGTATCCCTTTCCTTTAAGGTCAACTCTCAATTTTCTTTTTGACAAACAAAATAATTTCAGTCCTTTACGTGCCTGCTGGAAAGCTTTGGGGAGTTTTCCCCCTGGAGCACTGAGATCATTTGGCTCCTTTCTACATCCTCTTCTTCCAGCAACACTTTCAGAGTGTTGTTACCACACTGGAGGCAGTGAGCTGGGATTCATGTTACCAGCATGGATCACAGGTGTATACGACTTGCTTCCTCATTATTCCCAGTGGAATGTCCATTACCTCTCGCCACAGCTTTATGCTGTTAGTTCATGTGCTGTCATGAGCTCCAAAACCCCTTCCAGAGCCTCTGCTTTCCAGTCATAGCACCCTCGGAGCCCGCCTGGAATTTCTTATTCCAGGAACAACTTTTTGTAGTAAAACGCCGTTTAAGCGGGCTTTGCTCACTGAACTGTAGAGAACTGCTTTGCATGGCTGCCCTGTGCTCCTCATTATTCATCACTTTGAATCTCTTTGTCATTTATGCACTGTAACAGCGCTGAGATTTGCATCTGCTTCCCAGCGATGAAAATGCTGGAAAGTGTCAGGCCTCAAGCAGCTCCCCAAAGAACCCTGCTTGAAACACTCCCATCTGTAGATGATTCACCACTGACAATTACTTGTTGAGATCTGTCAGCCAGCTCTTAACGTAGTTAACGTGTGGTTTATTGATACTATATACTGCTGATTTTTTAATCAGAGTGTTGTACAGCCGAATGTCAAATGCCTTACAACAGTCCTCCCTAAAGCTGACTTGGAGCCAGCCTTGGAGTCAAGTGGTAGGTGTGATATGTGTCAAATAATTGTGTCATCTCATCAGGGAAGGCCCACAAAACTAGCTGAGCCAGTTGTTAAATATATTCCCATCCTCTGCTCTCGCTCACCACCGTGAAACTCTTGGGAATTTCGTTCCAGTCTCTCCGAGCTTCTTGCTGCCTCACTGTGTGCCCCCACATCCTTTGGAGCAGGAGTTTTGCTGCATCTTTCTTCCATGCAGCATTAGTGTGGGCCTCTCCTCAGTCAGGGAGCATGCCTGATGCTCAGCACTGGGCAGCCCCCAAGGAAAATGGGATGTGTGGCCTGTGGTCCTCAATAACCTCATTCTCCAGAGGCAGTTGAAGGTGTAATTATTCATCTAAACCCCCTGCTCCTTCTGGTGTGCACAAGCTGGAAACCTGGGCTCTGGGGAAGCAGAGAGGATGCTAAAGAGGACTCAGTCCTGCAGGAGATATTCACTCATCCCAGAGCTAAACCCGAGACTGATGGGCCCGACCAAACATTTCCCCTCTGAAAAGACCATGTGCTTCCATGGCCCATGGTGGGGACTGGAGAGACCGTGTTCTGGGGGCTCTGGAGGTGCAGAGTGGGGCAGGAGACAGGTGATGCTCTGTCCCCTCTCTGCACTGCCATTGTAACTCCGATGCACTTGGTTTAAGTCAGCTGGTAATCGCATGCGGTGATAAATAGTAAGAGACAGGAGTTCGTTGCAAACAAATGAGCCTCAACTAACCTCATTTCTTCTTTTGACAGGATAACAAGCTTAGAGGATAAATTCTCCCCTGCCAGAATTTGTTTCTCTGCTGCCAACCACCTCAGCATTTAGCAAAACCCCTTTCTTTGCTCACTTCCAGGCTGCTTAAAGCAAAGGCAGGTTCAGACCACCCTCCTCAAGCTTTGGATTCAGTCCCACAAGTTTTTTTCCTGCAGGCTGCTGTACTTGTTCCCAATCTTCCCACCTCTGGAGATGCTCGAGCCTCACCACCACTGCAGCTGGCAGGAGCACTCTGGGGCAGGATGGCAGAGCCCACATTGACCTGAGACCCCGTGGCAGAACTGCTGCCTGCTGGTGTGGGAAAAACCAGCTGTGTACATCAGCAGCAAGGAGGGCTCTTCTCAGGAGCCCTTGCAAGGTGTCTGAAGAGGCTGTTCCCGGGCAACTCAGCAGCTCTGGTAAGTAAATTGGCAAGAACTTGGGATTTTCCTGTATTTTTCAGGTGTTGCTTGGTTTTGAGACGCTGTTGGTGTTGGACACTTTGGAAGTGTCTTTCCTACCCCTGTGGAGGCCATGCAGGCTCTCAGTTGTGTGCCATGCCTTTTGTTGAAGGAGCTTTCTCTCAGCAGCACTTCAGAGCCTCCTAAGAGTCCAGAAATGCCCAGAAACATGTAAAGTACTTCGGAAAAGAGGCCAGATTTGCAGAAATCTGCGAATACCACTCAGAAGCACAGGAGTTTGGGGTGCTCTGGTTATCCAGCACCTCTAAAAAACCCAGCTGTGAGACGCAGAGCAGCAGGTACCCCAGTGAAATGCTCCAGTAACGTGCTGTTTAGCAGCATCCTGAAGGGACTTTCTCCTCCAGGCTTTGAGTGCTAGGCATGGTACTCATCTCTGGTGGCCCTTTTCACAGCACTTTTGTTGCAAATAAGAGCCTGGACCCTTATGTCCTCTTAGGCAAAGGCACTGGCTGAGAGGGTGTATTTAAATAATTAAAAAGTGCTTTTCTCCATTCATCGTCATTGCGTCACCTCCTTGCTGAGCACAGATCTGCGTGCAGTGCTGAACGGAGCCCTTTGCCAATTTCTCCCAATTGGTCAAGGCCTTGAAGAGTGAAATCAGCAGCATTCAAAATGAAGCAAAACTCTGCCAGCATCAGGCTTTGTTACAAAGTGAAATTTGCCCATGGTTAATTTGGAGGATTTGTTAAGGTGCACAACCTGGGCCCCAATCCAAGCGGGGCTGGCAGGATAAAAAATCCTCCCCATGCCACCAAGGCACACATTTCAGGGGCACCACTTGCAATGGGGTGGTCCCTCTGTGTAAGGAAAATAGCTGTCCATTTCAACACAGGCTGACCTTCTGCCTGCTCAGGGACTTGCATGGCCTGTCTGTCTTTCTCCAGAAGTGCTGAGCATGTACAATTCCCACTGACTTCTTTGCGGGCAAGCCGTGGGTTTGACAGGTTAGATCCATAGTTCGGGGGATTTTTATCACGTCTGGTGACATCTGAAAAATGGCAGATTAAAATATAGCCCAACCTTAACCCTGCCTGCAGATTAGCATTTTAACCAAGTTCCCACCGTGCTGGATGAACTGCATCAGAGCGCCTTTCCTTATGAGGAACTACTGCTTGAGTGCAACTGTGATGCAAGAGCGGATCAATCTGCCCCTTTAGATTGCAGCTGCTCTGAAGTTTTGGACTTGTCCTGAATACAGAATTCAAAACAAAGCTTGAGAGCCTGAAAACCTGTGTTGACTGAGAATAAGGTTTGTGCAAGCCCCTGCCAAGTGATAAGGCAGCTCCCCCTGGCTCTGAGAACGGAGCTTTCCTCCCCAGCCATGCTCAGGTGTGAGG
This sequence comes from Ifrita kowaldi, assembly GCA_013398055.1. NCBI lineage: Eukaryota > Metazoa > Chordata > Aves > Passeriformes > Cinclosomatidae > Ifrita > Ifrita kowaldi. The sequence goes on along the minus strand of VZRS01003453.1, from coordinate 424,263 downwards.
GGAAGCTGGAGCTCCTGTGAAAACACCCAGTCCTGCAGCTCTGGGGTAAGCTCTTGCAAAGAGCAGACTGGGTGTCTTTCACCTGTGGTTTACCAGGGAGGCAAATCAACAATTTGCTTAAGAAAATATCTTTACAATTCAGCACATCGATTATCAAATGTGTAACAAATAGGTGCTTGAAAGGTGCCTTGGTTTTGCATATCTCGGCTTGAATTCTGGCTCTGCAGACATTATATGGTTTTCCCAAAGCTTCTTCCTGCTGTGTGTTTGCCTCGGGCTTAGATTGGTCACTGGGGCTTCAGATTGCAAAAATCAGATCGGATGTGCCTATCTCTGTTTTCTACAAAGGGACAAACTTTGCCCTTTGCAGGGCCTGCAGAGCGGTGAGTAACGAGTGTTTGTGGGAATATCGGTGAGCTGGGCTAATAACCTGCCCGACCTTGCTGGGGAGAATCCCTTCTGCCCTTGCAAGACAGAAGTGAGTCTCCCTCTGTAGCTGGGAGTCACCTGCCTTCAGGGCATTTCACAGCAGAGAGCGTGGGGAGATGGTGTTGGGTGGGGGAGGCTCTCCCTGCCTGCCTCGGTGCCCTCTGAGGGTGCAGAACTGCAGGCTCTGGTGGGCTTGCTAGCTGCTCACATACAGCTGTGTGTGTGGGCATGAACAGTCCACAGCCATGCAAAACTTCACCTTAAAACAGAGACATTTCCCTGTATAGCTGGGAAAATGCTCTGTTCTGCTGCAACACTACCCAAGCTACCTGCTTTCCCACATTCCCCTCATTGGTGCCTGTCTCGGTGCTCCTTCTGCTCCCTTTTCCCGCTGAATGCTGCCCCTCTCCTGGCTTTGGTGATGTTGTCCCTTCGGCAGCAAACAGCCTCTTGTCATCCCTGCAAGCAGGAAACTTGAGGCCCTCAGCTTTTGGGGACAGGCTCTCACCGTGGGGTGAGCTTCTACAGCACCTTTCTGTTCACAGGGTGGGCACATCAGCGCAGCCTCTTGGGAGGTTTCTGTAGAAGGAGAGGGTTTGCACCTGCAGCCTGGGTTCTCATTTTGGACTGCTCAAGCTCTTCTCGCTGGTGGAGAAGGTAGGAACTGGTTTCAGAGACTAACCCTGGGATTTAACTTCAGGATTCCCTTCAGGTGCCTGGCTTTGCCTGCCCATCTCCCCAGGCCAGTGTCACACTGCACCAGCAGCTACAGCAAGACCCGTGGCAGCAGAGCCGGTGACCTCTCCTGTAGAGTCCCAGATGCTGGGCTATCGAGAAGAAGTTAATGAGATAATCAGAGTTGACACAAGAACAAAATACTGCCCTCCAATAATCTTCCCCTTGTCATTTTCCTGCACGTCTCTGTGCACTTTGTGGTTTTCTGCCATCGCGCACGGCTCGTGCACAGCAGCCCTGATAGCTGAGTACACATCTTCTGCTGTGGTTTGTCCTCCTCCATTCTTCTTGCTCAGCCCTGCCTCACTGAATCTGATTGACTCTGGGGCCATTGATTTTAAATAAGGTCTTGGGGGAAGGCCTGAGGGTTTTGCTCTGGTTTTGTGCAGCAGGCTTTGAGTTCTGGTTGGGAGGCACTGAGCACTGCTGCTATATTAAATGATGGTCAGCGATAGGAACGCAGTCATCGCTTAATACCCCAAATTGCTGCTTTTAAGTGGGCAGGGTTTGGCTTCTGGCCAGATCTCTGTGCTCCTGGCAGAATGATTCATTACCTTGTTCTGGCAAATGTATTTTCATCTGCTAGTTTAAATCTGATTTCTAGTACTCTGCGTGGTTCTCACAGCTGAGGAATTTCCTGCCCTTTATCCGCCTGTTTTCTTCCAATCTAGGCTAAAATCAATACACTTAAATAAATAAAGCCATCGGGCTTGCGAGTACCTCCTGCTGTGTCAGCGGCAGAAGTAAAGCTGGGTGACCAAAGATTAGTTAAGCCATTTTCTTCTTCTTTAAGTAAATTTGCTGTTGTTGAGGCGTGCTAGACCTCAGCAGGGAGCGTTTGCCAGCCGGCAGATCCAACAGCATGCCTTGGCATCCCATCAGTGGCGGCTGCCTCTGTGGGGAAGAGTCCCTGTGCTGGTCTGTGGCCACCCCTACCTGTTAGGGCTTGGGTAGAGCATGGTTTTCTGGCATTTTTTAACGTTCTGCCACTAAGTTCAAGAGGATGGGGGCCACAGGGTGTAGCCCTGTCCTTTTAAAGCACTTCCCAGGTGTGGCTTTCACTTCTGCTCTTCCCTGGCAGACGTGATTGTCAGGTCTGCTTCTCCTGAGAGGGTTACACTGCGTGGCAGAGACTCCATCCCACAGCTCCTGCCTGCCCTGCAGAGGGGGATGCTGGCAGGAGCATCCCACACCAGGATTCATGCATCCATTTCTTCCTGGGCCAGGGAAAAAGGGAAGGGTGGCATGAAATGAGGTCTTCTCTTTCTTCCCTAATGCCAGGAGTTACCCTCGAAGCACCGAGTTCAAGGAGCAAAAAACACATTTAGGATTTCTAGACCGAACCTTAGGGTTTCTGCAGCCCTGCCCTTGTGCATGGGGAGTGGACAAAAGCAGGTTTTGTTGGTGAGCAATTAAGTGTATTCCCTGCCCTGGACTGAGTTCACTGCTGTATGCTGGGCAGAGAAAACCTTAGTGCAGTGGAAAACAGATCCTCTCCTGCCTTCCTGGGCGTGCCCTCAGCTCCCCACAGAGCCCCCTGCTCCTCACAGAGCCCAGTAACTCAGCTTTGCATTCATATGAAGGACAGCAATTGTGCTCTTGGGCCTCAGTCTGGTGCCAGCTTCCAAATTACAGGGTAAGCCCTGCTCCAAAGGTCTCCCCTTGTCTCAGGGCAATCGTTCAGAGATGTCTCTGTGCAGCAGCTGCAGGGATGGAAGGAAACTGCCTTTTTAACATTCTCTGTATGTGCTGGGTTTTGGTGTTGGTGGGTTTTTTTGAAAGGAAAATTATTTTTAGCTAAATTGAAAATTGTAACAAACATCAAACTTTTGTATTAATAGAATCATGGAGTAGTTTGAGTCAGAAAGGACCTTTAAAGGTCATCTACTCCAACCCCCCTGCCATCAGCAGGGACAGCTTCAACTTGATCAGGTTGCTCAGAGCCCTGTCCTACACGACCATGAATGTTTCCCTTCAACTTGATCATAGCTCTTTAGGCAACCTGTTCCTGTGTTTCACCACCCTCTTGTAAAAGCCTTCTTCCTTATATCTAATCTAAACTGACACTCCTTCAGTCTAAAACCCCTTGTCCTGTCACTCTAGGCCCTGCTGAAGTTTGTCCCCATCTTTCTTGGAGGTCCCCTTTGAGTACTGAGAGGCTGCAATAAGGTCTCTCCAGAGCCTTCTCTTCTCCAGGCTGAATCATCCAGGTTCTCCAGGAGAGGTTCCCCAGCATTCTGATCATCTTTGTGACCTCCTCTGGACTCACTCCAACAGGTCCCTGTCCATCTTGTGTTGGGGACCCCAGAGCTGCATGCAGGACTTCAGGTGGGATCACATGAGAGCAAAGGGGCAGAATTCCCTCCCTCAACCCCCTGCCCACACTGCTCTGGATGCAGCCCAGGATGTGTTTGGCTTTCTGGGCTGCCAGAGCACGTGGCTGGCTCATGTCCAGCCTCTCAGCCACCAGCACCCCCAAGTCATCCTCAGTGGGGCTGTTGTCGATCCTTTCATGCCCCAGCCTGTGCTGATACCGGGAGTCAGCCCAACCCAGGTACAGCACCAGCACTTGGTCTTGTTGAAGATCATGAGATTCCCATGGGGCCACCTCTCAAGCTTGTCCAGGTCCCTCTGGAAGGCATCTTTGACACACATCTTCGGGTGTGTCAACTACACCACTCAGCTTGGCGTCACCTGCGACCTTGCTGAGGGCGCACTCGATCCTTTTGTCTATGTCACTGATGAAGATATTAAACAGTACCTGTCCCACTATGGACCCCTTAGGGACACCACAGGTCACTGATGTCCATCTGGACTCTGAGCCACTGACCACCACCCTCTGGATGTGATCTCCCCCTGCTATTCGCTGCATGATGAAAAACTGTTTCATAAAAACACATCCCACTTCTTCCTTCTGTTATCATCTACCCAGCTCTGGCTGCAACTCACTCTTGGGAACAACTAGGACATGTTACAACCCAATGGTTCAGCACAGGCAGGGAATGAAAGTGCAATGCCTTCCCTCCCTCCTTGCCAATAGTTGCAGGGCCTGGAGATGAAAGCACTCGGGGGGGTGCAGCATCAGGCTCATGGCACAGAGGTAAGTGGAATGCCACATCATCACTGCAACCCTGCAGTTCCCTAGCAGTGGGTGGGATTTCCAGTTCCTGCCATCCCTTGGTGTCTCTGGGCTGTGTTGGGATGCCCTCAGATGCCCGAATTCGTGAGGTCACCGTGCAGTGAGTCGTGCTGTGTACGGCAGGGCTGCCCCAGGAGTTCCACTGAAGGTGAGGACAGGTATCACAAGCTGTGCCCCGAGCTGGAGAGATGCAATGGAGTGGAAAGGAGACAGGCTCTGTTTACACACAGATACCTGTGCAGCCAGCAGTGTTAGTGAGAGAAAACAGAAAAGGACATGACAGTTACACTGGGTTTTCATTAAATATTAAATGGAGTGAAGTTTTCTAGAGTGTGCCTGGGCTGTTTTCAATTGTCTGTCAGATGGCATGAGAGAGAAGCCAAGGGGGTGAACCCTGGGTCTGGAGGTGCAGGGTTTCCTGCTCAGGAGCCGTGGTGACAGGAAGTATTTGTGTGCAGGCTGCTCCTGCAGCTCATTTCCCCCAGAGCAGCAAATCTCCTCCCGTTGTCCCACCGCTGGTACGGCCCAGAGAGAGGAGTTAACTCCTGCAGGTGTCTCCAGCAAGAGGTGAGGTGAGGGGAGGGAGACAACTGGAGCAGAGCTGGCCCAGGCTGGAGCAGCAATGGCAAGCAGCAGGCAGCTGCCTGGTGGCTGGCTGGGGATGGGGAATTAACCACTCACGTAGCCCCTTTCCACCAGGTTTAACACGGAGCGAATTTCCCGTGCGTAGGGAATGCTAAACAACTGCTGTAGCTTCTTTTTTTTTGGTTCTTTCCTTTTCCCACTTGTCCCCTGCCCCATGAGCTGTGGCACAGCCTGGGCACAGCCCTCCCACCCTGCTCCATCCCCTCTGTAGCCTCGCCTTTCCTTCTGCAGGAGCTTAGCGGGGTGGCAAGAGGGAATCTCCTAACTTGGATTGGGTTAATAAGTTAAAATGCAGAGCCCTAATCCCTGCTGCTAAATCAGAATGTAATTCAGCTTATAACCACAGCCCAATCCATGTGAATCACAATCACTTTAAATACAGCCAGGACTAGCTGGGATTTAACATCCTCCCAAGAGATCCTGAAAATGAAAACTGGGACACTGTGCTGCTCTGGGTGAACCTGCCATCAGAGGGAGCCGAGGCAGTGGGGCAGAGGGATTTTGGTACCTCCCAGGCCCCCTGAAGAGAGGGAACCTTGTGTGCAGCCCTTGGTCAGGGCACGTGGCTGAAAGATGCATGTGAGCCTCCCGCAAGAGCTTATCCCTGGGGAGGGGGACAGAGGCTGCCAGCAAACCCACAGCACTTTTATCTTTAATTTAGAATGTTTATCTCAAGAGATTCTTCCAGCTTTAAAACAAGCATAAGGAGATCTTCATTTGCCTGGCAGCATCTGGCCTCTGAAAGCAAGCACGTACAGTCCCAGCAGCAGGGCTGATAGCGAGGGCTTGTTCTCTGCCTCCTTTCTCCCAACTTTAACCTCTGGCAGGGTGAACCTTGCTCTCCCTCTTCTTGTTTCAGGAAGCCACTAGAGAAAATGGGTCTTTCCAGAGCCTGACTCAACTGTTGGGCACCTGGCAAGTGTTCCTGTAAGTGCCTAGGAAGATCTTTTACTGCTTTCACTGTTACTTTATGAAGTCCTGGCTTTCACAGCTTTGATGGGGAAAGAACAATTGCTCATTGTCTTCCTGCACCACCTCGGCCTGGGAAATGGGAGCAGCCCAGTCCTTCTGCCGCCACTGACCCACAAGCTTTCCCAGGGAGCCTCAGGCAGTGTCTGGGAGCATGCAAATTCAAAGGTTCCACAGAATTTGAGGGCCTTAATGGATGCTCTTCCAGGCATTGAACTGGAAAGTCCCTGTGGGAACAAGGCACGACTCTTGTGGGCTGCCAGGCACAGATAAAGAGTTCAAGGCGTCCAAGTTGCTACATTAGTGGGTAGAGGTTAGAAAATAAGATCTTCTGCTCAGACTGGTGCCTGTGTTTGAACCTTCTTAGGAAGATTCTGATGGTTTTTTTCACATCACTCTTTTTTGTGGTTTCCCTGTATTTCTCTTTTTCCATTGGCGAAAGGCTAGCGCTGTTGTGCTATCACCTAGCCAAAATGAGAACGCACGGCAATTTCTCAAAGCCTGGCACGTAAAGTGCCTGGTGCACTGGGATGGAGAGCTTGTGAGTTTTCTGTGGGTGTGATGAGGGAATGGAAATGATATGAGTTCTTGGGTGCTTTCCCAAACCCAAGCTAGCCAGTTTTCTATGTTTAGATACGGTTTACTTAGCAGCACTGCTAGAGTGGAGAGGAGAGCAGAGGGTTTTCAGGCACCAGCAATGCCTGCTGAGGCAGCCCGAGACTGTACCCTGCCCCAGCCAGTGGTGGGGCCCTGGGATAGAAGAGGATGAACTTCCCAGCTCCTCAGACAAATGGTGCACAAAGCTCCCATCCACACTGCTCTTGGTTCCTTACAGAAATATTCAATCAGCCGATGAATCTCCTCCCAGGCAGCTGGCTCAGCTTGGCCCCACAGTTGTTCTGACGTCCTCCCTGTGTCCTCCAAGATGTGCCTCAGGGCCATTGTCCCTCTCAGCAGCTGGCTGGGCGTTTACCAGACTTAGAGGTAAGGGCTTTGTTTGTTTCCCACTGAAGTCATCACAATAGTTTGAATTTTTGCAGGGCTTCACAATCACATTGTTAGTTTCCCCAGAGCTTTCAGAGAGAGCTGTGAGCAATGCTTCCCCCTACTTTTGCTGGTCTAACTGCAAAAAGGAGAGAGATTCTCATCTGAGTGTGACCAGGATGGCCCAGCCTTTATTCCTGAGGCAGGGGATCGCACCACTTCCCACTAGGGCTGCCCATCTATGTGCACTGCACATTGGAAAGGGAGGTCTCATCTTTCTATGGATGACCTGTAAAAGGTGCTTTGAAATGAGGGTGGTCCCAAGAACTCGTACTGCACGAGGAGGCCAAGCTGACCCTGAAGCTGGCTATGTTTCTTGGCTTTGCCCCACTGGTGCCATCTGTCTGTGGCAGGGTGGGAGGTATGACGAAGTCCCAGGTGGCAGGCTGATCCATGCAGCCAGCATCCCCCTGTGTCATGGCTCAGGGCATGGGGATGTCACCTCTGTGCTGGTGCCAGAGCTTGAACAGAGCAGGTACACCTCCTGCTGCTGTGAGTTGGCTGCTGTGCTGGGTGCCCCTGGTGATTCAGGTAGAGCACCTGCCCACCTTGGACAGGAAAGCTGTCCTCCCCCAGACCCACCCCAGTGTGGGATGTCCCTACAGCTGAGCTGGGAAGTGTAGCTGTTTCCACCTTCCAGGCCTGGAGATGCTCACTCCTCCCACGGGATGGTGGTGGATTTGATCCCACCTCAATCAAATAATTTGCTTTTAGTGGGCATGCTGTCCTGGCTGGAGGTTCACGCTTTCCTGGGGAACTCCTCTGTACAAGCCCTGGCAGCTGCTTCTTTGAGATTGCTGCTTCTATGTATGCCCAGCCTGGCTGGAGAACAGCCTGCAGCTGCGACAGGGCAGTTTGGGGGGGAGTTTTTCTTGGTTTTGTGTGGGGGGGAGGTTTATAGGCTGTTTTGCAAGGTCACTCACCTGAAGACTCTTCTTATTAGGCTTTTTCTCAGGGTGAATGTTAAAGGGCACCTCTTCCATCAGGAGACTCCAGAGCTCACAGGCTGGCAATGGGCAGCCTGTCCCTAGAGAGGGCACGGTACTGCATTCCTGTGATGCATCATGAAGTTATCCCTTATCCCACGTGCTGCCACACACGGGTGGGCATTGACAAAATAATGCCTGCAAGTGACTTTAACGGGGAATTCCAACGTCTGCTCCATCCTTTACATGGACTTCAATACTGGAAGGATGAAGTGATTTCATGTGAGTCTGGCCCCAGCTGCAGTTACTCCTGTGCTGGCAGAGATGTGAAGGCCACGGTGAAGGCTTCAGGGAGTTCATCCTAAAAGGGGAGGAGACTGGAGATAGCAGGACCTCTGTGTGCTAATCCCCTCTGCCTACAGTGGAGTGCCTGGACAGAGGATGATGACAGGACAGGCTGACCTCCTACTCCTCCTGCCTTCTCCAAAGATGACCTGGAGACCAGAGCACTCTCATCAGCAATCACACCGGTCCCTGCTGATGCTGAGGCAGGGCAGGGTCCCAGACAGGCACAGGAGGGGCTGTGCTCTCCTCTGTTCTGGATGCCCCTCTTGGCTCGGCCACTGCTCAGCACCGAGATGCCTCCTGAGAATAACAAATCACCAAAATGCTTTGTCAGCATGGCAGCCCATCACACCAGCAGAGGCTGTGTCTGAAATACAGAAGCAGTGCAGTTTTTGCTGAGGAACTCCCCCAGAGACAGACAGCTCCTGCATTATTAACAACGATGCTGATGAATCCCTGTTAATGAGATGTGCTCGCTCAGCCAGCCAGCCAAGAGGCCGTGGCCATGCTGCTCTCAGCTCTCCACTGCAGCCTGTGCCTTGGGGAGCAAGAGATGATTGCTCTGGGGAGCAATTGGCAAGGCTGTGCTGTAAGATTTGGCTACTTTCCCTAAAATTTGCACATGTCCTGCCAGACTTGAGCTAGGTAGACATGGAAATCAGTGTTGGTTCTTTGGTGGCTGTGAAAAGTGAGGTAAAAGGCTGCCATCCCCATGGGCCTGTGACTAAAGAAAAAGATCTGTGTTTTGGTGTGTACTCTCTGCTCTGCTCTTGAGAGCAATGAAGGCCATATTCTCTAGGCTATTCTTAAATGGCTCAACCAGGGGAGCTTCCTTCTTCTCTGGCTCAACAGATTCTCATGTTAGGAAAATCTTTACCCTTTTTTTTTCTCTCTTTTTTTTTTTTTTTTTAAACTCAATTTCATCTTGCTCCATTTATCAATTCTCCTTTCGGTTCCTGGATGCAATTACTCTCCCACTGTGGTCATTATACCTCCTAGGATACTCGTAGAGAGGATTTTATACAGCCTTAGCTGACGCTTGGCCAGGAAAGACATCTCAAACTCTTTCCGTTTTTGCTAAGTCAAGCCTCCTCTGAGCTTTCCTAGCTGCCTAATACTTTTTTGACAGTATAGCACATGGGATGGTATTTAGGAGCCTGTGTGATAAAGACTGGTCAGCCTCCAGTGCATCACACAATGCCTCTAGGAGCTGGCACGCTGTCTCCTGTCCTGATCACACTGCAGTCAGTGTCAATTCCCCAGCAGTGCTGCCAAGATACTTCACTCTTCACTGCAGACACCCTGATGCCTTCCAGATGTCACAGATGATGCCACACTCCTGATGTCATTGTTGCCTTATGCAGAACAAATCTGATAACCTAACCTGTTTGTGCTACACCTTTCTGTCTGTTGATGGGTTTCTGTAATGTGAACAGTTGTTGACCCCCAAAGTTTGTCTGGGCAAGTGGAGGGCAAAACAAACCCTTCAGGAGCTAAGAGGCTGGTTAAGATTGCATAGGAGTAATCTGAGTAGCACTTTTTTGTTGGTGGAGGTTTTTTTATGTTTTGAAGCAGAACTTCTTGCAAATCTTGTAAGGAGTCTGTGGAGTAAGGGCAATGTGGAGCCTGCAGAGTTGGGGCAACAAAATGAAAGGAGTGGTGCTGGAAGGGCACCAAATCTCCCAATAAGATTGTGCAACACCAAAATGATGGATAAATTAAAAATATTGAAGTTACCTCCTTTATACTTTCAGGTTTTAGGTATGTAGCAAGAAGGGATGCTAAGGTAGACTTGAGGCCCTGATTTTGGCAGCAGAGTTTCCCAAATGTCCCTCTAAGCTCACATATAACACCAAGAAATCCTGACAAGATCTTGGAGAAGCCTGCAGCACTGATGACCAAACCCAGAGGTGCTTTGGGCTGAACCAGTGGGAAGTGAGATGGTTTGTTTTGGGATCAAGGAAGGCAGAGCTGAACCTTTGGAAGGGATCACAGAAGGAGAGATACGCTGAACAGGCTCTCTGCCACCTGAGAGGCAATCTGATGAGAGTCTTATCTGTGTGCAAAGTGGTGCAGCCCTGGGTAAAACACTGCTGGTGTAGGAGTTGAACAGATCAGATGTGTAACAATGCAGAAACAGCACTGCTAACGCTCAGGCTGCAAGAGCAGCACTGCACAGACCCTCCTGTGCTCACCCCTTGCCGTACCCCGTGTCTCCCAAGCAGAGGTGAGTTCATTTTCAGAGCAGCCCTGGGCAGCACAAGGGAAAGAGAGCCTGAAAAGGAGCCAGGAAGTCCCTGAGGGTGAGATGGGGAATGGGAGTGAAGCAGTCTCCCTCGGGCAGGAGACCAGCTTTCCTTCTTGCCTGCAGAAGCTGTAACTGCACTGACAGTCTGCTCTACGTGTTGAGTCCCCGGCAGGACCGAAATACCTTGCTTAATTGGTGGCAGCAGGTTATGCTATCTAAGTTTTGCAAGCCTATTGATCGTGCTCTAATCATCTTTAAAAAGGAATAGGTTAAAACGAGGCCTGCCACCGATGCCTGAAGGGCCCCACCACACAGCTCCTCAGTACCCCGCCTCTCCAATTACCGTCCCCTCGTGCTGCAGTCATCCCGCTGGCTTTCTGTCAGCGTGGCAAAGCGTCTGCAAAGCCCCACTAAATTCCTCTTGAAAGCACTGTTTCAGCAGAGGGAACATGAGCACAGAGCCTTGCCCAGGAGAGCTGGGATGTACTCCCAACTCTGCTGCTGACCACCTGCGTCACCCAGGGGGTGGCCTTCACCTCTGCAGTTTGGATATTGCAACTTGTGCGCCCTGTGCAGTGGGGCTGCTGCCTGCCAAGGGTCACTGTCCCTCCATCATCTTCCCCATCTTTTGGCTCTACTTCCCAGGCTTTGCACTAGGATGGGCCTCTCTGTTGAGCCAAGTTGTGAGCGAGCAGCCCTGGTCCCCATCACATCAGCTGTGAGGATGCTGTGAGGCCCCCCGAGCTGTGGGGAGGTTTTGGGGCCCACAAGTCCCAGTGGTGCTGGTGAGTGAGCTCCAGCCGTGCCTTGCCCCAGGCACCGTGAGCCTGCTGGAGCAAACCTTGACGTGACAGTGCGGAGCCCCTGTTTTCAATTAGCGCTGCTATTTCGGAAGGGAATAGCGACGGTGCCGGTGTAACCCATGGCAACCATCTGTGGAACCGGCGTTCCTGCTGGCTGGGGAGAGGCAGTGGGGGTGAGATGGGGGCCAGGAGCGGTGTGAGGGGAACCTTGCAAATATTGGGAAGGCATCTCCTCCCTCCGGGTGCTTCTCCTGCCCCCGCTGGCGCAGGAGCGGCGGGAGGTGTCGGTGAGCCCATCCGCATCCCACGCAGCTGGATAATTTATGGGCAGCAGCAGCAGCAGCTCACCGTCACTTTGTTTGCAATTTGCCTCTAAATATAGCCGTGTTCTGAGGGAGGAAGGCGAGCTCCTGCCCGCTGTCTGCCCGCGTCTCCTCCTCGCTAATGAGGGGTCTCTCCGCACCGAGGGGAGATGGGGCATCGCCCGTGTGGCACCTTCTCCATCCCACATCCCACACACTCACTGGGAAAGGGCAGTGATGAGACACAAACCTCTTGGGCTGGTGGTTAAAGGCCAGCCCAGCCTGGCGACAGTGTCCTGCCCAGCTGAGACTGGCGGCTTGCCTGGGTGCACTGCGCCCGACCACTTCCCAGAGAATGAGCTCTCATGGGAGGGCTTCTCGCCGTGCTTCTTTTTTCTGCTTTTAGCAAAAAGTGCAGTAATTGCATTAGTCCTAACAGAGGGATAACACCAAGATTGGAGTAAAAGATTGCCTGTGGACGTCACCTCAGCTAGTTCACATGCTAAAAGCAAATATGCTCTTGTTTATCCCCCTGCTGCAGGTGCCAGCCTCGCCAGAGAGCACAGCGTGGTCCAGGCCACCTGCTGCAGACATGGGGACAGGCTGTGGAGCACCCCAGTGGGGACAGCTTGGGTGGGCACGTCCCAGCCTGGAACAGGGGTCCTGCAGCAGCTGTGGGGCCAGGAAAGGAAGTATGGCCTGGTATTCCTCATCTGTACTCGTGCAGGTAAGTGCAGAGCTCCCCTTTCCAGGTTGTGAGTTACCCCCACCCTTGTGTTACAGGTGCTGGTGTTGCAAACCACAGTTCTGACCAGGGTGGCACATCAGGGATTGAACCCAACTCCGAGGCTGACGGGAAAGGAAAGGCACTGAAGGGCTGACGAGGCATTATAATAAGTGCCAAGCAGAAATAAGAACCTACTTATGTTTTAAACATAACATTAATTAATAAAGAAAAGGGTACGCTGTAGATACTAAAAGCCCTCGGATACTGAGGAGAAAAAATCTGTTTTGCCCATAATTTAGAGACTGCCAGAGCATGGTTCCCTAGACCCTAGATGACAGCAGCTGCATGCTGCATCTGGGGAGGAGACCCCTCTGCAGTGGCACACAGACCTGCTCTGCCCCACAGAAGAAGAGCTTTCAGAAAAGAGTGTGAGGATAAAAGGAAAAGGTCATTTTCAGACCACACCGCTCCATCACATCAACATTAATTCCTGTTGGTCCGTTACTTTGGATGTAACCGAATGCAGTGAAAAATGACTCTGTCCCAGTCTGGCAGTACACTTCAGCAAACCTATCTAATAGGTTTATTATAGTTTATTGAGCAAGTGTTAGCCCAGAGTAGATCAGAGCAACCGCCGAAATGCTAAATGGTCTCAGGAATGATGGCATTCTGGGAAGAATTATTGTGGCAGGATGGGTAACTCAGTGTCTAGGGCCTCATGCTACCTCCATCCCTGTCAGAAGAAATAATGGCTAGATTTCGTTCTGAGCCTCATGGCCCATTGGACTAATGTATAGGGGCCAGCCTGTTCCAGCACTTACAGTACCTTCAGCTCCACCAGCCTGGAGGATCCTTTACAGCCCCTTTCTGTGAACAGATTATTCTCAGCATGACAATCCATGATCCTGCCTCTCCTGCTACACACTGAAAGGCAATTCCCTTCTCATGGTGAAGCAGAGAGTGTTACTGGGCCACCACCCCTGTGGGGAAAATGTGAAACTTGTGTCCCAGCTCTTGGTAATGACACAATTCGCTGTGGCTGGGAAAGACTTGAAAAACGCTTTACTCTTTCTGAAAAAAAATCTCTAAGCCTTGTAAAAAAAAAAAGGTCTTGAAAATGTTCTTTATAGAGAGACCATATTTTATTACCAGACAGAGTTAACAGCAAGGTTAGTTTACTACACCAACATAAAAGTTAAATGTCCAATTACTGTCTCTGGAAACAACGTTAGGGAGAGAGGAAACAGCTGAAGGCTCCACCAGCATCTGCCTGCAACCTTAACACCATCCTGCCCACCAGATCCAGATTTCTTTCATTCAGTGCCCAAACCGAGGGTTTATTCTAGGAATGCTCTCCCTGCAGAGAGAAGTCTCAAGAAGCCACCCCTCCTTTCCTTACAGTCCATTATTTATGTCCCTATCTTTTCGGGAGAGTTGTAGAGTGAAAATAGAGTGCTGAAGGGCATCCTGGGGATTTTACAGCAGCTTGTGATGTTTCAGTGCAGGTCTCCAGAATCCCCTTATTTTATGCTAATATAGGGTCTCTCTTTATAGAGGGCTTCAGCCACCCAGCATTCGTGAGACTACTCATGCAGTGCTTGCAAGCTGATTTGAAAACAGAGAGCTCTGCTGAGGAGAGGGACTCCATAATCCATATTCTCCAGCCTCTGCTTCCATCTCTTCCCAGTCAGTTGGTAAACTTCCATTGCACCAGTCTCCAAATTACTGAGTGTATGGGTTCTTCAGCATCCTACAGCAGTTTCTCTTTTGGATGCTCTGTTTCTCAGCAGAATGACTTGCAGCATGCTCTCTTAAGTGATTTCATAACAACCTGCAGAAAAATCCTGTACTTTTTTTTCTGATTACAACCCCCACCTCCCCATAACTAATGCACTATTTCTGACACCCACAACCTGAATTACCCTATAGCACTCCCACAGAGGCTGTATCAGATGTAGTAACAATGCCTCTCACTGATTCAGCCCCTGGCATAGAACTGTCTTCCCCGTTGTCAGGTTATAAGGAACAGAGGTTTCTCTCACATTGGGCCAGCTGTCAGCATCAGCCTGGACTGAATTTTAAGCTCACAGCCCCTTTCTGGTGTGCATGTGCTACCCAGGAGTATCTGCCCTGAGAACTTTCCACTTGAAATACACCAGGATCAGGCATGGTTGTACACTAGAAAAAGTGCAGAGGGTTGGTAGTACCACGTACATATTCATATAGATATAAAAATCCCAGATAATGAATCGACAGGACAAACTCAACTGAGTTTTGTGCTTAATGGTGTTTCTAAGGAGTACTGCTTCTGCAGGTCGCAGAACTGGGGGTGCCAATGACGCGTGTAATTGAGGTCTCTACTTGGTGTGCCTTGGTGAGTTATTCCAGGGAAGTGAAGGAGAAGGAAGAAGGCCAGAAGAAATCAAACGTGATCACACTTTTTCCACATGTGACCGTCACTGTTAGTGTTACTTGAGTGATCTGCTGACACCACAGGGCCTGATGGCTTCTGGTGAAACTCTGTATTAAGAACCAAAGAGAAACTTTGAGGCAACTTATCTTTAAGCCTTGCGTTGTTATCCCTCTTGTCAGCAGCTAAGGGTATCCTTCCCCCCATCCACATTTTTTTTTCCTTCGAGTAAGCAGAGAAATTGCCTTTTCCCACCCTGTTTTAATTGCAGGAGCCACGGGACCCTTCCTGGAGCAGCTGCCAGAGACTGTACTAGTGTAAGATCACCAGGCCAGCAGACTCACAGAAAATATGTAAGTAGGTTACAGGGTGTGGGGGAGGCCATTAAACACAGCAGGATCCACTTAACAGAGCACCTGTTAGGGGAACAGGCAGACAGAGTAATACCTGCACGACTTTACTCTTTCTAACAAACCCTGGCCAGGCTCAAGCAGGAGTATGGGAAGGTGGGCAGGGAGGGAGGCTGGCAGAGAAGAACTGAGGGGTGTTTGGATGCTCCAGGGTCACCTGCTGCCTAAACCACCTGGCTCACATCTGACCTGCTTGGGGCTTTAACATAGCTGATAAACACCCCTCAAAAAGCAAGTCCGTGTGTTCCTGGGGTTTCTTGTCGTGAAACAGGTCAAGGAAGGTGACAAAGAGGTGCCAGGCAGGGTTGGGGGACCTGGGGCTCGAACTGTTGTGTGTGTGATTGCTAAAAACCGCAATGCAGCTGGTGGCATGTGAGTGAGAACAGCTTTGGGTTTTATGTGTCGTTGTGGCTCTTTGGAGGAAAGTGTCCCCAGGGCAGGGGACAGCAGCCGTGAGGGCAGAACAGCACCCTGGCTTTAGACCTGGTCTCCTTTGTGAAGGTTTTTGGGGAGTTCAGGCAGATTTCATCTTTCCTCACAGAACATATTTAAATTCTCAGTTTTTAAGGGTGGGGTTTTGACATTTCCCTAAATAGCTTAAGGACTGCTTTATCTTTTGGAGAGAGGTTCCTCTGGCCACCTGGAGAGCATCTCTGGAATTTGACTAGCTGGGTAATGTTTTCCTTCTCCTGACCAAGGTAAAACTGCTCTTAGTTATATGCAGCGTGAGGATTTTTTTTCCTTCAAATCTTGCATTTATATAATCTGTCTGCTGACAGATATAGCCAAATCAAACATCTAAATAGGATTAATGCAGGCAGCTTATTACTGGCTCTTGAGGAAGGCCAGGAATTATGGTTATCAACCATAACAGGGGAAGTTGGGGTGTCTGACTCTACAACTTATCCTTGAAAAATACTATACAAATATCTTCTGAACTGGTGAAAAGTAATTTCATATTCACTGAATAACAGAGAAGAGTGCGAACTAAAATAGCCAGATCTGAATATCAGAGTATGCTTTGTTTTTTTTTCCTTGGCGACAGGAGCATGAACATCATCATAAGTGCAGTAAGTGCCAAGCCATATTTAACCCTCTCAACACCCCATCAAGACCAAACATAACTGTGTCAATCTTTCCAACCATCAAAAAATTGCCTGACCACAGAAAACTGCATGCTCTGTTCAGTTTTGTGTCCACTCTGCCACTGCAAGGGAAATATTCAGTGATGTCTCCTGCCCTTGGATGGGATTTAGCTGGAAAAGCTGCCTAGATGCCTCCTGGTTTACAGGGAGCCAGGTGGGATGATGTGTCCAGGACACTCCACATCAGGCTTATGGCTGGATGTGATGGTCCTGCACAATTTTGTGCTGGGGAATGTAGTGCACGAGGGCATGGTAACGAATATACATTTTTTCCACTCCAGATGGCTAACTCAAATTAATCCTCTGGACACAGAGACTAGAAGTACAGCTCTTACCTCCTGGTGGTTACCAGCAGCCTGTTTGAACAGAGCTGATGACTCCCAGTGGTGTTCTTGATGGGCAATGTCTCCATCTTTTAAAATCATCCTTACAGACAGGTGATTAGTTCCCTTATTGGCATTTTCACCGGCAGAAATGAGAGCTGAATGGGCCGACTGATCATTTTGCACCGTAATTTATGCACGCAGTCCAATATAGCTCATACTGAAGATCTATTCCTCTTTTATAATTGGGACAAATTCCATCTCTAGAAGCTCTTCTTCCAAGAGAGGATGAAATATCTAAGCCATCACCTGTCTAACACCATTCAGCTGGTATTTATTTCTGACATGTTCGTGTCAGGAGAAGGCTTTCCAAGCTCACAGAGATTTTTGGGAGGTTTCATTTATACAATACTGTGAGATTGCCTGATCAAAGGCATACAAGTGGAAATCATTACTGTTATTTTCAGACACGTCTTTAATCGCAGCCTCTCCCTATTCATCGCAATCATTGCAATTGTAAATCAGGAGTGAGTTCCCTCACCACCTGGCCACTTGGTGCTCTTTTAATTTCTGCCTGTTGCCTGTACAGTGAAATTTCTCCTGTATCCCTCTCCACCTCTTCGTGACGCAAACATGTGCACTAAAATTTGCTATGATAGCTTCACTTCATGTGGATTTGCTTCTGCAAAGAGAGGTGATATTGAACTTTCTGAATCTCTCCCACTAGGAAATGGGGATAATGCTTGGAGCTGTCAATGCAAGGACCATTCAACAGTGCCTGACAACCTTGCTGAAGTGACTGAATTATATTCCTATCAGCAGAAAGTAGGAAATGAGTTACAGTGATTTAAACATGGGACTAGAGAAATTTGACCTTCTAACTACAGAAAGGAATAAGCTTTTTACCTTATTTCTTATAATGTGTATATTTTTGGTCTGATCATGCACTGAGTCCCAGTGCTGTGGTAACTTCTGGCTAGGAGAACTGAACTTTATCCTTTCTGTTGTTTCTATGGAATCTGTGCACCTGATATTGTGATAGAGCTGATCTGTAGTCTCTCCCAAAACCAGTGAGCCCCTCACTTGAAGAAAAACACTGAAGTGTTGGAGTGAGTCCAGAGAAGGGCGATGGAGCTGGGGAAGGATCTGGAGCACAAGTCTGAGGAGCGGCTGAGAGATCTGGGGGTGTTCAGCCTGGACAGAAGGAGGCTCAGGGGTGACATTTTCACTCTCTACCGCCTGAAAGAAGGTTGTAGCCAGGTGGGGTTTGGCCTCTTCTCCCAGACAACAAGTGACAGGACAAGAGGACATGGCCTCAAGCTGTGCCAGAGGAGATTCAGGTTGGACATCAGGAAGAATTTAATTAATGGAAAGAGTGGTTAACCATTGGAATGGGCTTCCTGGGAAGATGGGAAAGTTACCATCCCTAGAAGTGTACAAGAAATGACTGGATGTGGCACTCAGTGCCATGGTGTAGTTGAGTTTAGGTGTTGATCGGTCAAAGCTTGGACTTTATGATCTTGGAGGTTGTTTCCAACCCTGATTCTATGATTCTGTGCACATCCACTTCTTCTTTTTTTTTTCTTTGATCTTTGTCATCCGTAAAGACTTTAGGAAGTGTGGCAGGTGAGGGTGATGCACCTGCAGAAATGCCCACTAGAATAATCTGAGGTCTCTGCTGGAGATCCACTAGGGCCAAGGAAGACCATCTACTGCACTCCTGAGTTTTGTTTTAGAAGCTGGAACTTTTATTTCCAAAGCCTTACAAGCACACGAGTGGGGTGGCTTTGCCCAGCAGCTCAGGCCAATCCAGCTTGACAATGGCAATGGAAATCTGGTTTGGTTTTGAGCCTGGTTTTGGTTTGAGCCTGGAAACCATGAGAGTGCCAAGAAAACGTTGGTGTTGCTGACTGCCTCGAATGACAGCGAATCCCAGACATCCAAACCAGGGAAGTGTCTCCATCCCAGCAGCTGCAGGTACTGACTGTTTCCATGTGTTTGTCTCATTTGGCTGAAGTCCTCTGTGCAGCAGATGTTGCTGCTTTTATAAAGGCTAAGGTGCTTCCCAGCTCCCGTGAAAGGAGATCAATGTCTCGGGAGGACAGGAATGGGAGGTGGAACCTTCCCATCTGAAATCACAAATTCTAGTCTGGGCCTAGGTCATCTGAAAGTTGTCATCACTTAGAATTTCAGTCTGCTTGTATTTGCCCTGCATGATTAAATATTCATGCCGGGATATTGTGCCATGCACGATCAGAATATTCAATGTAACCTCACTGGAAAAACTATGCTGCAGATGTAGTCAATGTCCTGCTGCTTTCTGAAATGAATTCCACACTTGTCCACGCTCTAGCTTCTCTCTGATGGATGTCAGACTAGTCCCAAATGTCCACACGATCATCCCATTCCGAGAGACTGATTTTTTTGCACACAAACACAAAAAACCTCCTTTATTTGCCTGATAAGGCAATGGGGGTAACATGCTAAATATCCTTCTCGTTCCCAGAGGCGGGTGATCCATCTGAGAATGGAGAGACTGCTGGGGAGCAAACCCTTTGCTCAGGATCACAGCAGAACAGCTTCTAGTGCAACTAGCTGATGGCTAATTTGCTTGGGGCTGGCAGCCTGGTGCTTTCAACAGCCTGAACTTCACTTAAAAAAAATTATAGTGATTAAGTAAACACAGCTATAATGGAAATCTTTACTCTGCATATTACAAACCAAAATGGCCATGAAGGGAGCAATTATGAAATCTCAGGACTGTGGTGAGGGGAGGAATCGTTTGAGCTGTGCTGTTGTTTGTTTTTGTTCATCATTTATTTCCCCTGGGAATCTTGGCTCTGAAGCAGTCTCTGCTGCATTGAGAGATTCCTTACATTTTTGTTAACCCAATTTCCCATCCAGTCTTAAGCAAGATGGGAGGAAATATAAGGGTTTTACATGAAATCACAAGGCATGATGAACTACCTTGGGGAAGAATTCCTAGATCCAGATTCCAACTCCTGTCATAAGCCCACAGCACAAGCTGCACACCAATTGTCCTCTCTTTTTCTGTTAGTCATCGGTGACATGACTGATTCTACAAAGACTTAAGGGAGTGGTGAAGATAATGCAGGAGTGGCAGTGTTAAAGCTGCACAAGTGGGAATTGCAGTGATGATTCAGACGTGGTGGTCTCCCACCCTTTCTGGAGATCTGTGTTTGGTCCTACTGGCTCTTTGTACTCGCCTGATTCAGGAAAATTATAGTGTAAAGCTGCACCAGGCTTTCAGCTTCAGCTGATTTTTGCTGGTGTTTGTTCAAGACCAGAGGGAAATTAGCTGGTGGAGTGATCAGCTGTTAGTAGAAAATTGACTGAGAAATAGAGAACGCAGCAGAGAAACAGTTGGCGAATGATGGGATGAGTGGTAATTCCTAGGTAGCAAAAAGACTGATGCAACCCAAAAACCCCACATACTTCCCAAATGTATATAATAATGGAAGTTCAAGAGCTGCTTCAAGGGCAGAAACCAACTTGGAGACCTTTTCCTTGACTGAACAGGCTGAAACAAAGAAAGAGAGTCCAGCATTTCCTTTTGAGCCCTACTTAAAGCTGCAGGTCTATCAGCACAGGTGCTCAGTGTGGTGTACAAACATGACAGCTAAGCAAAGCCACTGGCTACCAACTGATAATTGTCCAAGATCTCCATATGAGGGCAAACATTCCCAGGTAAGGACTGAGTGTGCTTCAGGAATGGAGAGCAACCCACACAGGCTTGAAAAAAGAGACCAGGAATGTTTGGCAATTCCCATCACATGGCTGTATATTAGCTAAGGAAGAAATCTGCCCTGCTAACCACCCAGGCTTCCCCCTGGCATCATGGTGAGCGCATCCCAGAGAGGTGGTGTGAGGAATAAGAGAACAAACTTCCTCCCTCCCAGGCAAAACACACTCACTTCAGGTGCAGGGCTTCAGAGCTGAGCTAGCTGGTTGCCAAGGCAGTCTGGAACAGCAGCAAAGTGGGTGGTGTCTAGGGAATAAAGAACTGAGTTTGGTGGGAGAGGGACTGAGGGATGAAAGAAAGGACTTGATTTTTAGGGATGGGAGTAAATACGGCAGGATTTTGACAGCAGGCTACAGCTCTTACCTCAGCAAACCAACCAAAGAAAGGTAACCACAGCACACACACACTAAAGGAATGGTTAATATTATTCCTATTCCAGGGCAGTAATAAAACACATACCTTCAGGTTAGTCTGAAACCACCTCCCCTGCTCATCCTCACTTCTTCTGGAAGCCAATTAAGTCCTTCCCGAAGAGATGCTACATGAAACAGAGGCTTTTCTGAGATTGGTAATGGCTGTCACCCCAGCAATAATCATAATGAATCACACTTGGGCTCCTGTTGAGATCATATTTTCAAAGATATGTTGGTTCTCGATCCATTCATTAATATTAATTAGCATGAAGTCACGTTTCATTTCCCACTTATGTGCCCAACCTGCAGCATCCTTGTGTGTCCTGTGCTAACGAACCAGATGCCATTTACGGCTGGCACAAAATAATTAGCTAATAGTTGAAGAATACGTATCTCAAGTTAGTTAAATATTTATGCCAGACTTTTTACATTTTGGCTCCCAGCCCTCATCTGGGGGTTGCAATGCAATTTAGGGAGAATATGAGGAAGTTTTCACAGTTGTCTGCAGAAAGCTTTAATTATACATCCTCCATATGGATGCAAATGTTTGATGTTATACAGATGTTGGCACCAAGCTGACCACCAGGTACCAGAGTAGAAATAGCAAACTTCAGCAAGCAGATCAAAATCTAACTCCCTTGTTGTGTTGTGACTGGATGCTGCATAATGCAACAGTCACTCTCTCACTTCTGATCCACCCTCTTTTGCTCAGAGACCTCTGCTGCCAAATATTTCCAGCCAAACCCTGCTCCTGGGGGCCTCTGGAGGAAGCTGGGACCACAGAGATGTTATCAGCAAGAGCAAGGACATCCAGCACTCAGAGGAGCTGGGATTCCTCGTGTTTTGAGAAATTGAGGAGCATATCTCCCCTTCTGACTCACAGTGTCATGCAGGGATGTTTGTGTGTGTAATTCCTGGTGTGCCTCCCACTGAAGGAGAAGAGAAGGAGGCTGGCAGACAGGGATGGCACAGGGCTGTTAGCTGGATTTCTCCTTGAGGATATGCACAGAACATCTACTCTGTTTACTACTTTATATGTGAATGACATTGATATATGAGGTCCCACTGAAGGCTGATTTTTGCTTAAGTTGCCTACCTCTCCCATGTTCTGACCTTCCACTCTTAACAGTGTAGAGATGATTTGCTTTTGCATAGTCAGAAGCTCAGAAACCCCAAATTATCTGTAATGTCTTGAGCACATAATTATATTGAGCTTATCTCTGTGATTCCTCGGCACTTTCACCTTACTGTGCCCTCAGCGAGGCGCAGTCCCTGAACCAGCTCTGGTGGAGATCCAGTTCTGCTGAAGCTTTCATTTTTTGGAGCAGGTTTGGGCAGGGAAACGGTGGGAGGTGGGAAGGGGAAATGTTGGTTAATGCACATGTTAGATATGATAGCAGGAGAAAAAGCGCTTGTGATCAGTTCTCACAGGAGTATCGCACCCTGGTAATCAGGTAAGACGAGATGGCAGCTGTGTGAGGTGCATCTGGGTCCTGTGAAGGAGCAGCGACCCACACCTTTCCTATTTCACCTCCAACCCTGGTGCTCCTGCCTCTGAGAGTGCCCATTTTCACAAGTAAGCAGAAATGGGCTTACTCACCAGGTAGATGAAAGGACTTCTAAGGAATATGTGGGTGCTCTAGTAGGTAGTGTTGCACTTCACCGAACAGAGCCCTTCCCTTTGAATCAGCCTCTGCTTTGGAGATTCAGCCTTTACAGGCAGCTCTTTTTTTTTTTTTCTTTGGGCTAGGTTATGAAAACCGTGAAGGATTTCTCAAGGTTCCAGTTAAATTGCAGTTTTTGCCATTCCAATCCGCTGTTCCATCTCTGCAGGCAGAAACAACTGCATTTTCCCTGCCACTCCTTCTGTGCTGTGAAATAGCTGTCAAGCTCTACCCCAGAGTTAGCTGCATTGTTGCGGGGGAAGAAATGGTTTTTTTCTGTCCATGCACAAAAGTGAATAGATAAATCTCTTTAGATGGAGAGGCAGTTATTTTGTCCTAAAGAGTGGGAAGTGAATGGAGGAAACAGTGAGAAGACTACAGCGAGCTACAGCTGAAGAATCAGTTCAAGATATTTATTCCTTGCAGAGGCAAAGGAGAAGAGCCCCACAATTTTTCTTCTCCTAGGTCAGGAACACAGCAGTGGCACCACAGTAACTCTCTTCTTCCCTCTTGAGGGATGGCTGTAAAGGCAGTGGTTTTAACTTATTGTATTTAATAAGGTGCTGAGAGACAATAAAGCAGCAAAATGAAACTTCTGCCCACCACGTAGCAAGAAGGGGAAAGAGGTTAGACAAAAGTACAAATGCCAAGTCTGAAAAGTGGAAAGCAGGAGTGTACTGATTACAAAACACTTACTCCACAGAGCTGGCCCTGAACACGATGGATGCACTCTCTTTTTGGTTGCCTACAGCTAACATTGCTCCCATCAACATTTTCTGCCATGGCAGAAGAGCTGTGCTCTTTGCATTGCAATGCAGAACTGCAGGCACTAGGAAGAAGGAAACCAAAGTAGCCTTGGCTGAGGGGTGAGACAGCCCTGCAGGGTTCAGTTCTCAAGGACTGCTTTGTGTACTTTAATATGTCCATCACTAATTTGTAGCGCCTTGCTCGAAAGGATGCTTGTGCTGCAGCTCTCACCAGGGCACCAAAGCAAGGCACAGGAGAGGCTCCTCAGGCCTTGAGAGCTATTCTCTGCATAAGGAGGTAGTCAAAGGAACCTGGGAATGCTGATAAGGCAGCTGCTTCTCTTTTCGTTGCTCTATAAACTTCTATAAAGGTGCAATATAGGTATTAGCCACACTGCCCACGGCATGAGAGGCCAGGCCCTCATTTGCAGAGAGGCTGACTGGAGGCCTGTGCGTGTTTCTACTATCCATGACCTGCACTCGAGGGCAGAATAGCTGATCTGCATCCCCAGGATGCTAATGAAGAGCTAGGAGGAGGATTTCAGTTGGGTATGTGCTTTCCTTCCTCTTCTGGAGAGTGCCTCCTCTGTTCTTCTTCAAGATGGAAAGAAGAAAGCATGGAGGGCCAAAAAAAGGGAGTTGACCAAGCAGTTCTGTAGGAGAAGTTCCTAAGCAAAGGAAAAATCCTCTCTCTCAGTCTGGTGAGAATAACACACGGTGTTCTAGTTACTGGGGGCACGGGTGAAGGGAGCTAGTGAGGATGCCAGAAAAAGAGTGCAGCAGGCGTCATTGCATGGTGGTGATCTACTTTCAAGTGATACCAGAAAAACCTATTAAATATATAACCTCAGCGCCCAGAAAAATGTGTTAAGAGGTTTATTCGTGTAGGAAAAGCTTCATCTTATAAATATAGATAAGGGCTTCTTTTTTTCCCTTCTTCTTCTTCTTCTTTTGGATTTCCTATACAGAAAACGTATTTGGACTGTAATTTCCCTTCTGGGAAGCTCTACCTAGTTATGCTGCTTTCTGTCTGGCAGGACTGCAAGGTCCATGCTGCAAATGGGATAGCTCAGTGTGATGAGTCCTTCCTAACATGGATCCCACTACATCCTGTTCCAAGCCCCATCCTGCAAAGCTCTGTGTGTGTGCTGCCCTGCAAGAGGGCTGGTAGTTTCACTGAGCAGATGTAGGACTGCTCTGTGCTGAAGGTGATGGTTAGCTGCTGTTCTTTTCAGGATGTATCTGCTACAGGGCTGCTCCTGACTGCCCTGAAAGAGAGGGAAAGATCCACAAAATAATGAGCCACAAATCCCACTCTTAGTTTCTCCTTCTCTCTCTCAGCATAGGCCCTGCAGAGCACCTCAGGTGGAAATATGGCTGTGGACATTAAGCAAACCTTCAGGTTGCTGCCTTCCTTCCTCAACAATTCTCTTGCCTCTTTCAGAGGGTAGAACAGGGCCTCTCTGAGGTCCCCAGCCTCACCTATCAACAAAAGTCCAACCACTACCTCTATGCTGAACACAAATCGACCTGTGTCTCACCTTTACATCCATGTTCCCTAGTCCAAATTAAAATTTAGATCTGTTTCTGTGTTTTTTCTTTATGGACAGCTCCCAAAAGCTCAAGCTCAGCAATGCTAACCCCAGCCTGTTCTTGCCCACAATCCCCACTGATTGTGGGGGATTGTGGTCTCCCCACATGGCCTGCACTCAGGGCTACCACGCACTTGGTCCTTCCACCCTGGCTGCCTTGCTGTCTTTCCATGCCCCCAACCTTGTCCTGTGTTGCTGATGTGCAGTCTTGTCTCATCCAGACATGTGATACCCCATACTGGACCATGTCCTTTCCTCAGTCCCTCATAGGAGAGCTTTGAAGAAACCCCTCAAAACGATGCTGGGCTGGTCATCCTCCTCATGCTTGGCTTTTGGGCTTCCTCTCATTTGCCTTGACTTCCCGTGCCTTCACAGCTCTTGAGCTGTTCCTGGGTTTCCCTGTTCCAAGTGACGTGGGAGGAATGGAGACCTGTGCCAGCCTTCCTGTCGCAGTTGCTCAGAGAAGCCTTGCTGGGCTGTATCTGTGTGACCGTCCTTGCCAGGGAGGAGCCTGCTGAGGACATCCACAATCATCTGTTGCCATCCCTTTTCAAATCTCCTCTAAGTTCCTGTCATGTGTGTCTACAAACAAGGAAACTAAAGAACTGCCAATGCAGACACGCTTGTGGCTTAATCACGGTGACTAACATTGCCTCATGGCTTCTTTATGCTCCTCTATCCACAACCATCTGCTGTTGCTTTGCTTACCAATCGATAACTGTGAATCAGGGCATTTCCTCTTCCCTCCTCCACCCCATCCCAATCCCTGCCTCTTTCTCCTGGGGGCTATGACAGCTTCCAAACTCACCCCATTACCCAGAGGCAAGGCAACTCCCATCCTGTTGGTACAAGGAAGCTTCCTTTTATGAATGCTAAGGACCATCCCATCCATGTCAGTTGTGAAACAACACGATGACACCATGCTTGTGTTATAATGCCATTGTATTTGGCTGCTGAGGTGAAAGTGGAGCTAGCTTAGGTTGCAAAACTCCTGCCTTGCTCCTTCTCAGGCGCTGTCACTGGTCTGTGACACGCTTCCAAAAATCCCATTTCTGGCAGAGGGCTTTGGGCATTTTTCTGTTTAGTTTTTTGGGGGGTGGGTTTGTCTGGTTTGGTTTGGTTTTGGTTTTTTAATTTTTTTTTTGCCTTGGGAGTATGAAGATATCAAATCTTCATGGCTTCATGGCTTTGTCCAGACCTCTGAAGTGAGGCCTGTCTGCATCCATGTATCCCAGATCAAGTGCTAGTACAGGTGCTGGCAGCTCTTCCCCTTCTGGCAGGGGTGCTTGCCAGAAAATTCATGAGACACCGCAGAGAGCATTACTTTTTCCTACTGGGGTGGAAACCAAGGCAAAGAGGGGTGCAGTAGCCAGCTGTTTATCCCAAAGCAAGCCAGGAGGAAAGGTAAGGTTAGAGGACAGAGGTTGGGCTGACCTCTTCCCCACTTGCTGGGGCTGACTGCTGCCATTTCTGTTGTCCCCCCTGGGATGGGGGCTGGTGGACAGGCAGCAGATGATCCTCTTTCCTCAGCTCCAACTGCCCATTGCAGTGTTAGCCCTGGCTGGCATGTGTGTCTGCAGAGGAATTCAAACAGTACTTGCAAGAAAACAAAGCAGAGCAAACGGCTCTTCTTGAAAAGCAGCAGGCGAACTCCGCTGGCTGGAGCCAGAAGCCCTTTTAGGGTAAGTGACGGTTCCCCTGCTCCCT
The DNA here is from genome assembly GCA_013398055.1 of Ifrita kowaldi. Classification (NCBI taxonomy): domain Eukaryota; kingdom Metazoa; phylum Chordata; class Aves; order Passeriformes; family Cinclosomatidae; genus Ifrita; species Ifrita kowaldi. The sequence goes on along the minus strand of VZRS01003453.1, from coordinate 397,778 downwards.
TAGGGAAGAAGGATCTGCTACAACAGAGGCTCCTCTGTCACAGGAGGTTAGCATAGGAATCTGGCGTACGTTTTACCTGAGTAACGACTCAGATTTTTGGTTTGCAGCCCCGTTGTAAATCACATTTCCATGTGGGTGGGATGATCCGGACAGCCCCAGCACTGCAGAAGAAAACCTGTCCGTGCTGGCTGGCCAGGGTGATTTGGCCGATAGCAAGTCAAAGTCAGCATCCCTAGGGGTTTGTGAGGGGGCCATTGCTGGGTCCTGCCTCAGGGGAACCCATGACCTCAGCTCTTGCCTGCTGTGTCCCTTGATCTGTCTTTTCCATCAAGGTGAAGTGGGAGTAAGATAATATCCCTAGGATTTGGTAACCATCTGTGTCAGGGCCAGCTTTAGTCACAGCAGTTGCTTTCAGGCAGGAAATTGCTGAGGACAGCAAATCATCCTGACAATAAGCATCCTGCAAACCTGTTGCCTCTTCCCCCAGCTTCGCCCTGCGCCTGCTTCATCTCCATCTATGCAGCCGCTGCTGGTGCAGGAGGCAGAGTGAGGAGAGGGCAGCAGCAGAAGGCTTCCCTGGGCTCCCTCCTCCCCCGCCAGGGCCCCCATGAAGAAGTGACAGGGTGCAGAGAGGGGGATCACACCAGAGAAGCTTCCGGACTCAGGAAGATATTTTTTCCTCATTCTTGAGAAGCAAATATCACATGACCTGTGTGATGGAAAAGCTCTTCTCGGCACGCGTCGAGCAGCACTGAGAAGTGAAGAGTCGGCACAAAACCGTGTTGGCAGTTGACATTTCACGAGCACATTGCCATCAGGCTCAGCTGAGAGAGCTGAGGAAACCCTGGAGCAGGACGGCTCCTTTGCCTCCCCCAGCATGGTGCCTCTGGGGATGCAAGATATTGCCATGTGGGCAAGGCAGAAAGCTGTGGACCAAAGTCACCCCTGCTCCATACCGAAACTGGTGCCTTGTCCCCAGCATGGTTTCTTGTTGGCACAGAATTTAAGGAGGTGACACTAAAGCATAGGGGGTAAAAGGTATTCCTGGTCCTCTGGAGAAGGTTTTTGACAACAATTTGTTCTGGAGGTGTAAGTTTGCTGTTCCATCCACAGCCTGCCCCGCTCCAACATTGTAAAGGTGACACAGGGATGCTTGGACAAGCTCCTACCATAGCTCCACAAGGAGAAGGGGCAGTGCTTACCCTGCCAGTGCACTAAATTAAATTACCTGGCTGCAGCACTAATGCACAAAACCTGTTGCCTCCTTTGGGAGACTCTGGGAGCTGAGAAGTTGGAGGCGATGAGTCATTTGCAGTGCAGTAGAGAAGCCATTCATTGCCTGCCTGCATTGCAAGATATCTGGCTGCCTGTGCTGTGTGCTTTCAGTTCGGGTTGGAAGTGAGATAGCAAAGCCTGCTGTGTTTGGGAATGGCAACCCCTTGGAGCGGGAGATGAAATGCTAAGGGAGAAGGAGAAGAAGGTGGTGGAGGGATGAACAGGCGACCAAGTCTCGTAATGTAACATTCAGGAACCTCAGTAGAAAGTGAGACTCCTGGGCTTTCATTCCTGCTGTCATGAATATTTCAAGGTTTCTATAATGATTCTTGAAAGTAAAATGCAAAACAGTAGTGGGAATAAGGGCATGGTGTCCTGGACTTCTCCCTCTGAGATGAATCCCAGACCATTTCACTATTACATAAAGGTGACCAACACCCACAGCAGAATGCAAGCAGAAATGCTGCTATCTTCCAGTATCAGCTGCTACCTTGCTGTCAGGCCAATATTGAGAGAGGTATGAATTGGCTGCAGTCACAGAAATGAAGGTGTGGACTCTCAAACCTAATGATAACATATTTCTTCCAGAGTAACAATGAAAGTGCTTATCACAGCTAACTGGATGAAAGAAATGTTTTAAGATAAATGACAGCAGCTGAGAGACTACTTTTTTCTTTTTTCTTCTTTTTTTTTTTTTGTACAGTTGCCCAGAACTGTTTAGAAAGAATTCAGACACACCCAAGGAGTCTCACATTGTTAGATTGGGCCAAGAAATAGATTTTCTTCCCTAAAAATGATTCTGGGGAAAAATGGGAAGTGCAACCAGGAGCTGAAAGTCCTGTGAGATGAGAGGCTGAAAGTGTACTTGGCAAAGGTGATTTCTTCTTTGCTTTTTACTGCTGAAACACCCATTTTTTTGCTGGTTGCCAATGAAAAAATTGATAATGGAAATGTCCATTGGCCCCTTTTTCTATGTCACTTTTCTTCCCAGAGTGGAAAGAAAACAAAGATAAACCCCTGCTCCATCAGTGATCATGAGGTTTGGAGTCAACCTTTTACTCACAGGCCTTGCTCTGGCACTCGCTCTAAGCGCGGGGAGGTCTGAATTAACTGGCAGAACAGCACAAAAGCAGGAGTTGAGCTTGATTTTGGTAGGTAGGGTTAGAAAGCAGAAAAGCAGTGTGTTCATTCCTGTGTGTACTTCGGGCAGAGCCTACAGAAGCTTGGGAAGTCCCAGCAGCAGCTGCAGGTCTGGCTGGCCATGGAGCAGAGCTTACAGCAGCTTGCCAAGGAGTACCTGGGGCCTCGCCTCTGTCGTCTGTGCTTAATGAGCCCGGTCTTCTTGGCCCTGGAGGGCTCTGCCCCTGTAATTTGTGCGTGCTCACGTCAGGACCAAGATGTTTTCCCACTGCAGCACAGAAGAACAGCCTCATGGGCTGCTTTCTGCCTGTCCTCAGAGATGAACGAGGCAACAGCTGAACGCCGCAGAACACGGCGTCTGAGAGTTAAATCAGGAACAAGCAAAGCTTTGCCTTATCGTAGCTCTCTGCTCTCGCAGAATGCTCACCAAGCTGCACTAATGCTCCAGCTGTGTCTGGAGGGGACATGTGGGAGGACTCCTGCAGCTGTCCAGCAGGGGTTCGAAGCCAGAGCTGACCATCAGCCCAGCTGGGCAGCACCAGCCCTCACCCCTGCACTGGTTTGGCTCAGCCTGGGAGAAATCCAGCAGCCAGCATGGGTGTTGGAGAACTGCAGGTATCCACTCAGGTTGCCACCTTGCCTCTGGCCTTCTTCATCTTCAGGAAACATCTTTCACTCTGCACATACTCCAAAGCTGCTGTGTGTTTCTCAGAGAGATGTTTCCCTAATGCTATTTCCCAAGGTGGTAGTATAATGTTTTTCCTCGCAGATAGATCATAACCTCAGGCAGAGTGCAACATCAGACGTGGGTACATTTATGAAAAAAATTGGCATACTCTTCTGTCAAGCAACAGTTAAAAGAAAATCTGCAAAGGGATTAGCTGCCATACACTCTGGGGCTTGCTGACAGATGTCCTGAAAATCTGGAAATGTGTCGATCTATCTTTACACAGGGTTTTTGGGTTTTTTTCTCATTCTCTCTCCTTCTCCCTCTCCTCATCCATCTTCCCAGGGCACACAAATGGGAATTCCTTCAAATCCACGGAGCTTCCTGGGAAGTGCCTTGATGCAATTCACAGATTGGCATACGGGTCCTAGGGTGCAATCTGGGCACAGTTAAACCCAAAACCTCAGTCTCGTTAGATGCCAGCTTTCCTGCAATGGCAGCAGTGCTGCTTTGTGCCAGGGCAGTTAGGGTTTTCTTTCTGTTCCAACTGCAACCTCTCAGCTCATTTTAAAGGAGCTTAAATGTTGGCCATTAAATATAAATATCTTCTTTTTCCTCTGGGTGAAACTGATGTTCAAAACTTCACAGTGTAAATAAGGTCTGGAGAAAATGTTTTAGGCAACGATTCTGTCAAAATAAATGGCTCTGGCCATTCCTCCCCACTTCAGATCAGAGCTCTAGGTGTATCTCCTGCCCCTTTCACAATGTGGCAGAGGAGCTTTGACCTAATTGTGATGTTCCCCCAAGCACATCTTCAGGCTTAAGACCCTGAGTTCTGTGGATTGTGTTGCGTGATCTTGGGCAAATCACATAGGACGATTTTTTTTAAGTGCTTTCTGTTTCTGGATGGTTTGACTCTGCTCAATCTGAAATGCTCAGGTGGCCTCTGAGAGGAGGATGATTTGGATACAGCCCCCTCTCTTTGAGCCATACAGTCTTTTCTGTTCTCCAGCTCTGGCCCAAGTCACTGCCCTCAGGGAGACAGTCACTCCCGCAACTGTGGTTAAATCTCCCCCTCCTCTCCTCCCTCCACCATCTCTTTCCCTCCCCTACAGGAAGGAAATAATTTCTGTTAATTTACGGAGGAGTCAGGAGTCTCCTGCCTTGCTGAAAACAAGACAGGGGCCTGCCTTGCTCTGTTGAGTCCAGTCCCTCTTTTTGCTATAGTTTGTTACCGTTAGCACCCAGGTTAGTGCCTGCTCTAAAATCTAAAGGTTGCAAATCTGTTCTGTGCCTTGTTCCCTCTCCTACCTGCTAATCAGAGGAGTGGGGTAAATCCCCACCGAACTTGAGGGTGTGCAGTGTTTTGTCCTTAAAAAGGACTAGCATTCTTATTTCACAACGTGCATAAGCTGCATCTCTGCCAAACCTCTTTTCTCTGAGGGCCAGACGGCAGTTTAACTCCACTGTTCATCTGTGGGTCACGGGGAGCCTGTGCACATCGGGCAAGCAGCATGTGCAGAGTCTGGATGTTGATGTCACTCCGCTTCCCTCGGGCGAAGGACGCAGCTCTCGGTCACAGCTGCTGTATTACAGCAGCCTCTGGCAAGCCAGAGGTTTGGGATGCATCTACCCCGATGGCCCTCGGCCACACAGCAGCCGCCCAGCCTTGCCTCTCGCTCAGGCACCTGTAGGTTGTGCTTCTGCCAGAAAAGGCTGGAGCACGGGAAGTGCCTGTGACTTGATATGAGTACAGAGCAGCCCAGCAAACAGCAGCACATGGGATCACTTCCCTTTCTCCCGCTGCCCAGTCTCAAGCCCTGCCTGCCAAGCGAGCCACGGGGAAGCAAGTCCAAGCGCACTGCCGGCAGTGAGGGAGCAACAAGAAAGACGGCGGTGTGGGTTGCGACCTAATGAGTGTATCATCAGCACGGCCTGAGTCACGCCCGTCTGCCTCCAGCTATTACAGCTGCCCCACTGCCAAAGAGCAACCGCGTGGCCCGACCAAAATGATCCTGCTGCTGCTGAGGACGGCGCTCCTGAATGACTCAGTTGTGCTGGGAGTACAAGGCAGCCCAGATCTGTCTTCCTGGAAAGCTGCTTCACAGTAACCTTGTGCTTGAAATGGCTTTGTCTTTGAGGTGACTGTGGTGCTCATTTCCATTCAGCCGCATGAATAAACCACACGGACAGACAGACGTCCACAGGGAGTCACAGCCCCACCACGTGAGCCTGAAACACCAGAGCCAAGCCTGAGGGAGGGCTGGCTGCCTCCCTAGGCTGGAGAAAGCCGTCCTCCCCAAGCCTCAGTTTCTCCACTGATGCAGAAGTGAGGCCGATGGTTTCCCCAGAAGACCAGAAGGTGTTTGTGAAGTCCTCTGAAGAAGGGCACTCTCGTGAACACCAAGCTATTTTTGTTATTGGGGTCAGGGAGGAGAACACACGCAAAGGTGATGAAGCTCTTGAAACACAGGTTCCCATTAATAGTCCTCAGGACACACAGTTCTTATTATAATCTAATTTGACTGGAATTGGATTAATCTTATAATGCTATAATGTAATTTCCATGGTCTTTTTATATTTTTATTGTTACTATGCATTAATGCAGTACTCTGCAAGAGCTCTGAGAAGAGGATGTGAGTTTAGTGAATCTCTGATAACATTTTTGCAGGGCATTTTTTATGCTCCTGTTAGGTTTGTAGGCTATAAAGTCACATAGTGCCTGGAAAATAGCAAGAATTCACATAAATTCGTCTTGAATTATCTTCCAACAGGCTCCACTGGCAAAAGCAATGTATTCAGAGCCAAGACACCAGGCTTGTCCCTGACCTGTCCCAGGAGCTCACCTGAATCATGCCAGTGTTTTAGTCTCTGCCTCTTCATCTGAAGATGGAAATAATGTGTCCATATAGGAATGTCATGAATCTGAGGTCTATATCCCTTGCCATCTATAAAAACTACCTTGTGTATAACCAAGCTTTTATACTTCCTTTTTTATTGAGCTTATCCTGCCTGTGTCCTGTATTTCTTAATTTGCCTTTTTTTCTTTTGCTGTTATTCATTTCTCTAGTTGTACATCCTTTGAAGCAATAGAGTAAATGATCTTTATCCTGCACCAATTTAAAGATGTTGGACGTTTACTTCAAAGTAGCTCCACAGTTCTTGCTCTGAATACTCACGTACTTGTCCATGAGGACTTATAATAGGACAAATATGACAAATATTGGGTAAGCTGAGCAATATTACAGTGGATGACATTTCAGTCCTCAAATCACCTAAGAGAAAAGCCAAATAGACTAGTATTTTCTATGAACTCTTATCAGCACCTCTGCTCCTTTTCCAAGTCTCACTTTGAAGGCAGCCTCGATGCAATTAAAGCTTAAGGGCCAAAGCGTGAGCTTCATTTTCAGTGCGAGTACAACGCTAACCCTTTCTCTCCCAGATCTCTCTGGTTATTCTGTTCTTTGGTTCCTCTGCTCAGAGAGAGTGTCAAAGCTGCAAATTAAGCCTCCCACTCTGAAAACGGCATGCTTAACATTATTAGCCTGCAGAAACAGAATTTGCTGGGTCACTAGGAGCTGGCTACCAACGCATCTGCCACGACAGCCACGTTGGGAAGCAAGTCCATATGGTAATCCAGACAGCTCCTGACTTCTGCTGGGTACAGCTTCTAAGGACTTGGCATCTTTTATTAGACAGTTTTGGTTTGTGCTGTTTTCTGCCTTTCTGTGGCATAAAAGGGTTGGGCTCCTACATTTGCATCACCAACACTTCACCGGGGACACTCCATAGGCAGAAGGGTGTCCTGTAGAGGACCCTTCCAGGATGGGAGGACTAGGAGGGTACCTCATTCTGCTATTGCTGTCACTTCTGGCCTCTTCCTTATTTTTGTAAGCAAACAAGCAACTGGGAGTTTCATTTGGAAGGAAATTTGAACGTCTGCACCCTTGAGAAGGGCTTTCTTATTCTCGTTTTATTTACAAACAACCTCAACCCCAGTCCCTAGTGATACCATATTACGCATTTCAGAGTTTCCTGGATGTACTTTTAATGCACTTCTGCCATTGACACACTGTGGTGTTGATTGACTGGGCAGCATCCCAAGTGCAGCAGTGCCTGCACATGGGGAGGGCTCACATCTGGCAACCTGGCATTAATACCAGCCCTGCATTCGGGTCTCGGCAACAGCGCATCGCAGCGGGACGGTCACGAGTTGATCGAAACTTGCAAAGCCCGGCTGTTATTTCTGGTTTGCACGGGAACAAAAGGGTGCATTTATACCATGTCCCAAGACGCCAGGTTTCCGAGGAGCGCCCGAGAACCCTCTCTTTTTTCCTTTCCCCCCTTAAAACAAAGGAACCCGGTTTATCCCTACAGCTCTTCCACGACCTCGGCT